>VDFB02337362.1:241114-273934 GCA_007258455.2 Sequoia sempervirens
CTCTAGATTTTGCAACTTGCACAATTAAATCATTTTGTTGATCTAATAATTCCCTATTTACTTTCAAAATGGCATAAAAAAGGGAATATTCCTCCAAGTTTGAAATCTCCCCCCAAATATACTTGTCCATCCAACAAAGCATTTAAAACTCTTACATTGACTCTTACATGTCTCCCACTTGGCATTTAACTCATCTTTCACCCCCCCTAAACATGTCATCTCATCAAAATTCAAATTTCAATTTTTCACATTGATCAAAATGTACTCAAGCTTCCTCCATTCACATGTTGACAAGTGGCACCTTTCCATTGGTTGAATGTTAGTCCCACATTGCTTCATTTTTGGCATTCATCCATCTTAGCATTCTATAAATGAAGAGCTCCTCTCCTCATTTGATCATCCACAAATTATGAAAAGTTACCATGCTCAAATCATTAGCCATACTCATCCATTTCTATTGAATCATAGCTAGGTTATGCAAATTTTTAGCTTGGAGCACTCAACATCATTCAACAAAGTGGATAATTCATCACTCTACATCAACATTCATCAATCTTGTATCATTGGAGTTGTGAAAGGGCCGATTTTCACATCAAATTGGCACCAATTCCCTCAAGAGATTAGGAGTTTGCTTGCTTTAGAATAGATTTTGATATGCTTTCAAGTTTCATTGTGTTCTTCCTTTCATTTTCTATCTCTTTTGCTATTCAAATGAATTTCTTGAGGAATCCTTGTTTTGGCTTGCAATCTCTTGTCTAACTTGTTTATTCTTGTGTTATTCTAGGTACCAAGGTTGGGGTTTGCACATAAATATTGCCTTCATACTTTGATTCTCCCTGTTCTGAGAGCTCTTGTTTATAATGTATTCTTTGATAAATGACCACCTCAGATGATGTTATTGGAATTTGTTGCTCTGCTGACTTTGAAATATCCTATATTGTCTCACATGTTTCCTTGAGTGGATAATGTTGGACATCTTTATTCATGATGTCCTCAGTCTGAATTTTGGATATATCTAATCTTGATGTTGACATCTTAGTTTGACTGTAGGAATCAATAACCTGCTCTTTTTGTGTAATAATGTCAGGAGTAAGGGAATCTTGTTCTGAATGAAGATCATCTACGTGTCCATCCAAAGAAATCATCTCATGGGTAGATGGAGGAGTATGTTCTATGTGGATATGATCATCATTTGCGACATCTTGTATAGATAAGAGAGTGTCAACTAGATCATTGTAGTATCTTGGAGATACAAATTCTTGATCTTGAATGATTTCAGAATTGCTTTCTACATGCTTTGGATCAAGTTCTTGACATGGGTCCATTTCAAAGGATGAATTGCTTACCAAGGGTTCCTGAATGTCTTCATTAGGAATGGGAAGTGGCTCAATATCCTTTTGATCTTTGAGTAGACTTGGATCAACTGTTGAGTTGAGGATTTCTTCAATATCTATAACCATGAGGTCAAAGGATGTTAATATTTCTTAGAAAGGAACATTGCTAGACTTTCGTGAAAGGTGTCAATCATTCTTTGGAATGAATTCTTGAGATATTCCCTCTAACTCATTAGGTGATGTAGAGATATTTTCAACATGATCATTGGTTGAATCCTGATCATTGTCCCCAATAGTTATCATTTTTTGCGCTTGTGCTTGTTGGGCAGTTTGGGTAGTTTGGGAAGCTTGGATGACTTGTCGTGCGTGTTGAGTTTGTGTTGCTTTTTGTAACAATTCTTGAGCTTGCACTTGATTTGTTGCTTGAGAGGCTTGGGTAGCCTAAGCAGCTTGCTAAGTAGGTTGGTACTGCTAGAGTGATTTTTGGCAAGCTTGGTAAGCTTTTAGCACTATACTATTTTGGCTTGCTGCGTTTGGTTTAGGTGGTAGTGGTGGCAGATTCAAAATTGTGTTGGATGTAGTGACAAGTGGTTGAGATACACTTGGAGTGATCGTGGTAGTGAGGGGTTGAGATGTGATGGGTGTGATAGTGGTGGTTGGAATGATTGAGGTGATGGGTCCTTGGGAGACCATGTTTTGGGGTGTTGGGATCGATGTCGTTGCTCGATTAGATACCACTTGTTGTGATATAAATGGTATATTTGGAGGATTTGATGCAATGATTTGATTGGTGCTTGATGGATTGCCTTGAATTGATTGATTTTAGATAATGTTCTGATTTGGGATGATGTTTAGATTGGCATGATGGGTTGAAATTGAACATTGCTGATGTTGGGAATCACATTGCCTTGATTTAGGTAACTTTGATTTTGCATGGTGTTACCTTGAATTGGATTAATACACGAATTCATTGGATTTTGAACAATATTTGCAAACATATCCATCCCAAAGTTTACCCAATTTGGATTCAAAATATTCATGTTTGGTAAAGTTGTACTTGGTACATTCACATTTGACATGTTGGGGTTTGATGGGATGATGTTGTTTGTTTGAAGGCTCATGAATTGATTGTTTGGTTGATATATTTATAGGTTTGGACTTTGATTTAAATCTACTATCTGGAAAGGTGTTCCAAACTTTTGACTAGGTATACTTATGTTTGTTGTACCATTGAGGTTTGTAAGAGATAATGATCCCATGTACGGATTGTATAAATACGAGTTTTAATAATCAATCGAAATTGTAAGGCTTTGAAAGTTTAGTTGATTTGGATTACTCATGATGTATGGAGCCTTGCCTACGTTTAAGCTTAGAGATGATGTAGTTCAAATGCCATTTTTTTTATGTTTTAAAGACTTTTATGAGTGTTTTTGGATTTTGAAATGTTTTGGATGTTTTTGGGTGTTCTTGGTTTTTTGAATGTTTTTGGATTTTTTTTGCATGATTTTGATGATTTGGATATGGATATGTGTGATGATATCAATGCTCTATTTTGGGATTTTTTTGAAAACCAAGCTAAGGTTGATTGATCTGATTGATGGATTGATGATGATAACATTGTTACAGATGCACAACAATGCAAGGATAGTGTTAAGAAAAGCTCATTGAGGAAAAATAAAAGGAAAGAACAACTAAGTGGATCTCCAAAGAAACCCAATTTATTATATGCCTTTGGTTCAAGAAAGATCAATCATTTCCCTGTAGCTGTCTGTGGTAATAAAGCAGATGCAACAAGATCTACAACTAAAGATAACAGTATTGAACATGATGTTCTAGGGATGCAAGACAAGGATGAAACGAGGCATACTATTCCCATTTTATCTCTTTTTGAGGTTAGGAGAAACCACAACAAAACAAGAACGAAAAAAAAGAGGAACAACAATAAGAGGAGGGATTCAACCGAAAGCGAGTGGTAGAAGTAGAAGAATGCGAAATAAAGAGAAGGAAAAAGCCCGCCCACAAATTGGCTTCTCACCATGATGTTTTGAAACCTCCCAATCTTGTCAAGGAAATTTTCTATGGAATATCCTAAGGCCTGATGGGTATGTTCCTTAAACTTATATTTATTCATATTTGTTATACAAATCTATGCTTCAATCTTTCCATTCTTTTCTATGTTTTTATTAATGAAATACTCCTATTCTGATTACACTTGTGACGAGCATAAAACTGCGAAATTGGTAATTTTGTACATTTCTTTCTGTTTTTAATACCACGAAGGATAGGATTAATATTGTACAGTTGATCTATACTTGTGTGCACAAGTTGTTGATTCAGGCCAGTGGTTCCTCTTATTTGCAATTTAAATTTTGAGGGAGAGGATGAAAGGGTATTTGATATATAGTTTATTCTTAAATGTTCAAAGCTCTATAAGATTAACTTCTTAAATGGGTTTTATTTATTTGACCATTTTGAGGAAGGATTCCCAAATTTTCTAATTTAAGCCAGATCATTCATTTTTTTTTAATTCAGTTAGTTCCACGAGACTTGTGGAAGCACCGAGGTATGAAAACATGGCACTATTTCTTATTTCTTTATCTCTAAGTTACTCCAACAAATGAGGAACCCAGAAATGGAATAGCTTCGCAATCTCTCAGCTGATAGACAAAAAAATCATTAACTACATACTCCTTATAGCCATGAATGCACCCAACTTGTAGTTCACAATACCCATCATCGATATATTGGTATATGTTGGAAAAACAAGGACAACCAATTGAGAGGGGGGGTGAATCAGTTGTCCCAAAATAATAAAATTTTCAAAATTTACTTAACTTAATCTTAGATCTGATGAATAAGAAATTAACCATAAGTAATTAACACATCAGAGAGACAAAGAACACTGAGATTTTTTATGTGGAAACCCTATTAGGGGAAAAACGACAGTGGATTTTAGTCCACAAGATTATACCCTATTAAAAGTATAATGAAATCAATAAGGGGGAATGCACATACATTTAGGCACACTGCCTAGAGCTCACTGCTCAATTACAGAATGGGCTCACTGTCCAACAATATAGAATAGGATTAAAATCCAGTGGGTATGAACTAAGAAAATAGCTTTTCCATAAGCCTGATTACAGTTCCAATTAAGCACAAAAAACTCCTTCACAAACTATTTCACACCTCAATCGATCTTCACACTTTGCTCTGTAATCAAATGATATTCACACATACACACATAAGAGCACACTCAACACCTTTTCAACACATAGTACATTGATGAAACAATCACTCTTATATATCCGCTACATTAGATTTCATCAATAACTTAGTCGACCAAGAAAATAAAATATATTTTCAATGTCGGCCCAAATTTACAAATAAAATTTTAAAAGTGAATCCACCAAGGTTGGCCACAACATAGTGGGGACCCAAATTAACAATTCCAACACAGAAATACTTTAATTAATTTCACCTCGAAGATCCACAACATGCTACCACCAACATGTCGGCCAAGAACAAGAAAAATGAACGTACACAAGAAAAGATCTTTGAACATGAGAACACCGATCAATGTGTATGTACCACAAAGATAAAGCATGATCTAGAAACATCCAAGAGCACCAAGAAACAACAGAGAAACATCCGCAACAACTGAGATTTCTAGAATCACAAAAACTTCACTCAAGAACATTGACAGAGACCACAGAAACATTGTTAGATCACAACATGATCAAATCTATACGTGGATCTCTAAAAATTTTAGTAGATGATCTAGATAAACTCAACAAAAAACCCTTTAATCCACAATAGCTGAACTTCAATGTAAAGAACAAGACACCTTCATGACCCGCACAGTTCCACTGGGAACCTAGAACATTTTCTTTTACAATTTTCTTAATATCCTCGACATATACAACCTGTAATACACCAAATGCTAATAGTGTTGACATCAATGACAACCACATATCAGCAACACATCCAAAACATCCAACAATCTCCCCCTTTGGCATTGATGACAACACATGATGTGAAAAATACCATCAACCCAACATACTTGCTTTCCCTTTGGTTTTGACTCTTCTCAATTTCTCTTTGATTCTTAAAGGGATTTTTCACATTGCACTTCTCCTGCTTTGACATCAATGGAAAAAGTAACCATGACCTTTCCATATACATGCTTTGAACCACAAATCTGAACATCTGACTACTCCCCTTGAGTAGCAGCCACAAAAACATCAATTCAGATCAAAATATAGCAATGAAGCTCACCAATTGATGCAAGTAATTGCATCTTCTTAGTTTTCATCAGGAGGGGTGATTACCCCTAACATTCCTTTGAGATACTCAAAATTATCCTTCGGTAATGACTTAGTAAAGATGTCTGCAATTTGTTCTTTGGTAGGCACATACTCCAATCTAACTTCTTTCTCATTCACTTTCTCCCTCAAGAAATGAATCTTGATTGATATATGTTTATTCTTAGAGTGTAGTACTGGATTCTTTGAAATATTTCTTGCATTTGAATTGTCACAGTATATGGCAATAGGCTCTTCATATATCACCTTGATATCTTTCAACATTTGTTTCATCCATATTACTTGAGTACAATTGTTTGCAACATCAATATATTATGCTTTAGCAGTAGATAGAGAAATGGAATTCTACTTTTTGCTCAACCAGGACACTAGCTTCTTCCCTAGGAAGAAAGCACCACCACTATTACTTTTCCTGTCATCTACATCACTAGCCCAATCCACATCAGTATATGCATTCAAAGTGAGATCATCATCCTCTGGATACCAAAGTCCAAAGTCAACTATTCCTTTCAAATATCTAAAGATTCTCTTAACAACAATCACATGTGATTCTTTTGGATCAACTTGAAATCTGGAAACCATACATACAATGTTCATAATATCTGGTCTAGTTTGGGTTAAATAAAGTAATCCACCGATCATTGACTTGTATCTAGTTTGATTTTCCTTAAGAGAATCATCATTTTGTGTTAGCTTACTTTTGGTCACCATGGGATTACCAATAGGATTTGAATCTTCCATCCCAAATTTCTTCAGTATCTCTCTGACATATTTGGATTGAAATATAAATATCCCCTTGTCAATTAGCTGAAATCCATTCAGTTGTTCAGTGTATACTTCTTCTAGTTCTCCATTCAAAAATGTTGACTTCACATCCATTTGATATACTTTCTAGTCCTTGTATTAAGCATAAGTAGAAATAATCTAACAACTTTGATTCTAGCAATAGGGGCAAAAGTTTCTTCAAAATCAACACCTTCCATCTAAGAATACCCTTTACATACTAGTCTAGCTTTATTTCGGACCACTTCACCTTGTTCATTCAGCTTGTTCTGAAAAACCCATTTAGTACCAATCACATTTTTGTCTTTAGGTCTAGGAACCAATATCCACATGTCATTCTTTTCAATTTGTGTCAGCTCTTCCTTCATAGCTTCCATCTAGTGTTCATCTTGGCAGACTTCAGTGACATTTTTAGGTTCAATCTTGGAAATTAGGCAGTATTCTTTTGCAATCTTCCTTCTAGTTTGCACTCCTTTATTCTTATCTCCTATAATTTGGCTTTCAAAATGGTTTAGCTTTACATACCTTGGAGTTTTGGAATTTTCTTGAACTTCTGATTCTTTTGATCTTCCATCTGCACTTGCACTTTTCTTTGCTTCCTGACTACCTTGACTTACCAAAACGAATTGAGGTTTCTTTATCGGAACATATAGAACATATGGCACAATTTGAAGTTGATTTTGTGTATGAACACTCTTCCCTTTTTTTGTATTGTCTTCATCAGAGTCATATCCACAATATATGGATGATATGATAGAGTCCTCATCAACTCTGACATTTGCACTCTCAACCATCTTTCTCAGTCTTCTGTTATAGCATTAGTAGGCCTTGCTTTTAGTACAGTAACCTAAAAAGATTCCTTCATTGCTTCTTGCATCAAACTTTCCTATATCAACATCTCTCTTGATATAGCATTTGCTTCTAAGGATCTTGAAATATTTAACAGTAGGTTTGTAACCAAACCATAACTCAAAAGGGGTCTTACCATAATTGACATTAACATTTACCAAATTTAAAGTGTGCACAACAGTGCTTACAATTTCACTCCAATATCTCTGGGGCACATTTCCTTCTATCATCATTGTTCTAGCAGCATCTAAGATTGTTCTATTCTTTCTTTCTGTGACTCCATTCTATTGAGGGGTTCATGGAGCAGATAATTGTCTTTTAATTCCATGTTCTTCACAAAAAAGAGTTGAAATTTCTGGAGGTGAACTCACAACCTCGGTTACATCTCAGACACTTGATTTTCAGACCTTTCTCATTCTCTACCATAGCCTTGAAACTTTTGAAATTTTCCAGTGCTTCACATTTTTCTCTTAAAAAGGAAACCCATATCATTCTACAATAATCATCAATAATCAACATAAAATACCTTTCTCCATGAATACTTATGACTTTGGAGGGACCAAAAATGTCAGTATGTAGCAACTCTAGCAAATCATTTGAATGAAACTATTTGCTTTGGAAAGAGACTCTAGTCTATTTACCCATCTTACATTCCTTACAAATTGTGTTAGCAGGCTTCACTAACTTAGGTAGATCTCTTACTGCTTGAGTGGAACTTACCTTGACAATGTTATCAAAATTTACATGACACAACCTCCTATGCCATAACTGGATTTCATCTACTTGAGCAATTAAACAACTCCCACTAGCAATATTCAGGTGAAAAATATTACCTTTTGTTTGTTTACCAATAGCAATCATATTGCCAAAACTTCCATGTATCTTCCATCTTCCATCTTTAAATTGTAGATCATAGCCTTTTCCCACCATCTGTCCAACACTCAAAATATTTTGCTTCAAGCCTTCAACATAAAGAACATCATTAGTGTTATCCTTACCACCAAGACAAATAGAACCTCTATTGCGAATCACACCAACATTTTTGTCTCCAAATCTTACAATACCACCATCATACTTGTCTAGACTTACAATTTTTTTTTATCACCAATCATATGATGTGAGTATCCACTGCCAATAACCCACTCATCCTTTTCTTTAGCTCAAGTTATAAGAGATTTCTCATCTTTAGTCTTCATTTCCAACATTTTTATTAGACTCATCATCAGTCACTCCTTCTTCAACAAAGTAACATTTATTTTGGAATCTAGACTTGTTAGGCTTAGTTCTAGGGACTCTTTCAGGACATCTTGATGCAAAATGACCTATTTTACTACATGAAAAACATTTAATAGGTAACATTCCTTGATACTTACCTTTTCCTCTGCCTTCTTTCTTTACAATTAGTGCTTCCAATTCTTCTACCTCTCTTTCTTTATCTTCAGGCTGCTTCAGTTCTTCATCATACTTGGATATCTTTCTAGAACATTCTCCCAAACCATATCTTTGCTTGTTACTTCTGGATAAAGTAGCCTTGAATGTAGATTCAATTTTCAAAACAGATTCATCAAATTCACTTAATTCAAAAGCAACAAGCTTACCAACTAGCATGTCTCTTGACATCTTTGTTACTGATCTGAGCTCTTCAATAGCATGAGCCTTCACTTTGTAGGAGGGAGGCAAGGATCTGAGCATCTTGGCCACAATTTCATCCTCATCCAGAGAACCATCGACACATGTAATACCCATCACTATTTCATTTACTCTTTGCATAAAAGAAGTGATATTTTCATCTTCACCCATCTTCAAATTCTCATACTTTCCTTTTAGACTCTGTAGCTTAGCCATCTTCACTTGTGCATCTCCTTCATACAAAGTTTCCAACTTCATCCAAATCTCATGAGTTGTCTGTAGTCCTACCACATTAGCCATCTCTGAATCTGTCAGAGCACTCACCAAAGCTTCAATAGCCTTGATATTACTTTCAACATATTTGATATCATCAATAGTGGAGGGACCATTATGAGGAATAACATATGGATCTTTTGTAATCTTCTAGTAGGCTTCACCAATACACCTTATATGACATTGCATCCTGACTTTCCATAATGAGTAGTTAGTTCCATCGAATCTTGGACTATCCTTCTTGAATGTTTCCATCTCAGATCACCTCAAGCTTTTAGACTTCTTCAGAGGAACCTCCTTTGATACCAATTGTTGTAAAAACAAGGACAAACAACTGAGAGGGGTGGGGGTGAATCAATTGTCACAAAATAATAAACTTTTCAAACTTAACTTAATCTCATGTCTGATGAATAAGCAATCAACCCATTAGAGAGATAGAGAACACCAAGATTTTTTATGTGGAAACCTTGTTAGGGGAAAAAACACGGTGGATGTTAGTCCATAAGATTATACCCTGTTAAAAGTATAATGAAATCAATAAAGGGGAATGTACATGCATTCAGGCACACTGCCTAGAGCTCACTGCTCAATTACAAAAGGCGCTCATTGTCCAACAATACATAATAGGATTGAAATCTAGAGGGTATGAATTGAGAAAATAGCTTCTCCCCAAGCCTGATTACAGTTCCAATTAAGCATAGAAAACTCCTTCAAAAACTACTTCACACCTCACTCAATCTTCTTCACACTCTACTCTATAAACGAATGATATTTGCACATACACACATAAGAGCATACTCAACACCTTTTCAACACATACTACACCAATGAAACAATCACTCTTATATATCCGCTACATGAGATTTCATCAATAACTTAGTCAGCCGGGAAAATAGAACATATTTTTAATGTCGGCCCAAATTTACAAATAATTTTTTAAAAGCAAATCCACCAAGTTTTTCCATAGCATAGTGGGGACCCAAATTAAAAATTCTAACATAGAAATACTTCAATTAATTTCACCTTGAAGGTCCACAACACGCTACCACTAACATGTCGGCCAAGAACAAGAAAAACAAATGTACTCAAGAAAAGATCAAGGTGGATGTACCACAAATATAGAGCACAATCTAGAAACATCCAAGAGCACCAAGAAACAATAGAGAAACATCCACAACAACTGAGATTTCTAGAATCACACAAACTTCACTCAGCAACACTAACAAAGACCACATAAACACTGTCAGACCACAACATGATCAAATCTATACGCAGACCTCTGAAACTTCTGATAGATGATCTAGATACACTCAACAGAAAACCCTTTAATCCATAGCAGTTGAACTTCAACGTAAAGAACAAGACGCCTTCATGACCTGCACAGTTCCATTGGGAACATGGAACACTTTCTTTTACAATTTTCTCAATATCCTTGACATATACAGCCTCTAATACACCAAATGCTAATAGTGTTGACATCAATGACAACCACATATCAACAACACATCCACAACATCCAATAGTATATTGCATTTTTAGATGCACCAATGAATCCCCTTAATAAAGTCTCATTTTGAAAGGTGATCTTCTCTACAAGAACTCTTCTATATTCCTAGCTAGTCTTGGACCATCAAAGGAAATCTAAATCAAAAACATTTCATTCACTATGATTCCACATTTGCATGCATGCCTAGTAGGCCATCCACAACTTCCACATAGATTATTACTAGAACATTTTATTTATCATTTTGCATATGGCATGTGATTTTTCATATTATATTAGTTCACTTTTCTTTGGGCATTATTCAGAACACTCTACATGTTTCCTAAATCTGTAATAATTATGTTACTTCATAGAGTGAGTGTCTTTTATTTTTCCATTATTTCATACTAATGGAACTATTATGGAAAGTGTGTGTTAAATGATTCTTTAAAAGAATTAATTGGAATTTGTATATGATAAAATAGTTACATGTTATATTGAATTGGTTATCGAATTTCCTATAATTAGCATACTATCACATTAGATGAGTATATTATTTTGTTAGTGTGATACCTTAGAATTTATCCTACTCTAAATGTGCAAAACAACTTAAAAATGCGAATGGTAAAAGACCAAGGACACCTCAAGATTAGCCAAAAGAGTGATATAACGAAAAGGAAAATAAACAAAATGAAATACAAACAGTTTCACCTTCCTTGCTGTTGATATCTCTTTGATTGGCCCTTGCTTGGAATGGTTTGTGTGCTCCTTAGATGATTGCTTGAATGACTATATGCAAGATTGAATTTGCAAAATGATTAAGATGGATAGCTAGATGATGTCAAAGGATTAAGGATGCAAATTGGCAACATGTAGTTATGAAAAATACCAAGCGTTTTGAGAATGAAAATTGGCAGCATAAGGTTGCTCCAAATGAAAGTGTTAAAAATGCCCTTGAAGAGGGGGTATTTATAGGAGAATTTGAATTCTCTAGAGAATTCAATGGTCAAGATTGCTCCAACAAGGTCAAGATGAAGGGCTATGGTGGGTTGAGAACCCACAAGCCCTCACATCTTGACATGTGGAGGGTGAAGTGGACAAGAGGATATGAGGTGTAAGTGAGGTGTCAAGGAGGTACATGAGGTGGAGGAAGGACATGCACCTTGGGGAGTGAGGAGATTTCCTCAAAAAGGGATTTCTTGTTCCCAAGTGGGAGTGAAAGGGACATTTGAGGAATTTTGGAATTCCTCAAAAATATACATGGGAAAACGAAAGGTGGTTGGGGATATAAATGTGAATTAAAAATTCACATTCCTAGGATGATCTAGAGGGTAAAAGGTGGGCTCCAAAAAGGTGGGATTTGGTCACATGTGGGGATTGTGACAAGTCCAAGGTTCTAGAAGTCTTGGAAGAATGGAATGTGAATTAAAAATTCACATATAAAGGAGGGGAATCTAGGAAGAATAAAAAGGAATTAAAAATTCCTTGGAGAATGATTAGGCTTAATTAATCAGTAATTAGAAGATAAATAAGGATTAGAAGCCAACTTGCAAAAGTTGGAGGATGTGACACATCCTAATCAAGGATTAGGCATGTGCACATCCCTAATGAAGAAATTAGGAGATGGATTAGGATTAGATGAAAATGACATGTGAGGAATTAAATAAATGTAATATTTATTTAATTTATTTGATGAAAGGAGGATTAAAAGAGGGTAAGGTATTTAATTATTAATTAAATACCTTAGGGATTTAGCAGAATTAAAGATATTAATTAAATAATAGTAATATTACTTAATTAACTCGGATAAGATGAAAAGTGATAAATTTGGATAAATTAAGTGTCCAAATTTGGATGTCTACAGTTAGTTTTATGAACCAAGTTATCATTTATCTTGGCTGGGTGATTTCTTTCACATAAAGTATGCATGAGAAGAACAACCATGCAATTTGTGTCAATTGAACCAAGTACAAGCCTTATTCTTCTTGAGAAATCCCTTCTTTAAGTTCTTTGTGCCTAGATAAAAGGTTTGCACTTTTGGGTATCAATTTCTAGAGATGGCATTTCTAGTAAGGTATTCAATAGACTTCTATTTTATTTTCCCTTATATAAGGATCAATCTGCTTATCGAATGTTAGTAAGTTATTATTTCTCTCTTAGGAAGTTTGAGTATATGAGACAATACACTGAAGTAAATGAATCATTGTTTACTTCCATAGGGATATATCTTATATTAATTGATATGTTCTTTATACAATAGAGGAGTCTTGTTTATTTACTGAATATGTCAAAGGGTAATTTATTATGTTCTAAAGGAGTATTGAAGTATACATTTTAATTAGATGCATGAAAAGGGAAATTTAGGAATCTTGTATATTGAATGTGTATAAAAAGGGAATTTATTATGTTTCTTAAAATGGAGAAGTATATAATTAATATCACATCGTTTTGAAGAAAATTGAAGGAACTTGTTATTCTATATCTCATCTTTTGGAAGGTAATTAGGAATCTTGTCTATTATTTTAGATCATTTAATAGTGTTACCTTCTATAAAGTATATTTATTTACTATGAATGATAAATTCCTACCATCATTGTTGAACTAGTAACCAACAATGCCTAATCATCATTTATGCATCATGTTGTATTTGAGCTAACATTTGTGGTGAAGAATTTCACAATTCAAGAAGTATTCAAGTCAAGATCTATACAATCAAGAAAGAGCCTATCTTTCATTTTGGTAAGTTGCAATGACATATTGTGTCCTCTCATCATTTCTTTATCTTATTCCATTTCATATCAAGGTTTGAATACCAAAACGGGGTTTGACTAAGGCAAACTCCTATTCACTAACATTTTCTTGTAGGTCTAGGTGGCTGACACATGATTGGGCTAGCCTTTCTTGTGTAAGCATTCTTAGGTGGTCAGTCATGTTGAACTTGTAAGTTATTTACTCTAAATAAAGATAATTCTCATTTATACTAATAAATTACTTATCTGAGATTCTTTTGATATACCTTTATTTATTGAAATGCATGACATTCCATTTGAATAAGTATTTGACAATTATTTAATTATTCCCCTTTATTTCCACCATTATATAGTTATTTGGTTCTATTAAATTAATTTGGAAATTGAGGATGATAATTAGTAAGTGAGATTTTTGGACCCATTACACCCTCCAGTCCAAAATCTTAGAGCTAGATGACTACATACCACCAACCCAAAAGTGGGATACCATGAATCGATCTAGACGTTCCACAATGCAATTATCACCAACCCTTTGATTGTTCCAAGTAAACTATCTGTTGCTAGGTTTGATATCAACAAGATTCAGGGCTGAGATATTGTCTTGAAGCAGCAACGTAGAGGTTTCTAGCCTCCTAGTACCGCCCCACTTTTGAGAAAGCTCAGTAATAGCATTAAAGTCACCCCCAATAATCCAAGGATGGTAAGGAGACATGTTATAGATAGATTGAATATTGGGCCACAAGAGATGCTTTCCCTATAGCTCCACAGGCACATACACGTTGGAAAAAAGAAAAAATTCCCCCGTCTCAAAACAAGAAGCCACCATGGTGAGAGAGGACTTAAAGGGCACCCACCATTGGGGGAAAATCTTCTGAGGGTTCCATAAGCAAGCCACACCCCCAGAAGACCCCTAAGCACCAATGCATAGGCATTCACCATTCCTCCATAGCTTAGACACTAAGCCTGTCATACACTCAACAAAAAGTTTGGTCTCCTGTAGAAAAAAGGACATTAGGAGAATGACATCTAACCAATTTCTAAACAACTTTTTGTTGAGGGCCACTATTCAAGCCCCTAACATTCCATGAAACAATAATGATTTCAAGGGGCTTGAGAAGTGAGAATCTGGAGTCTTGACTGGCCTTGATTCCACCAAACTCTCCCCTGTCATCTTAATCTTCTCCAAATCTTTCTTCCTACCCAGCTTAGAAACCTTCTTTGTCCCCCCTTTCTTAAGATATTTTTGCATAAGACCCAATTGAGGAGATGACTTACTATTCTTACCCCCCTCCATGCCCGTTCTTCACGAGGGATGAGAAAAATCCTCAAAACCCTTCAAAACTTCAACAACAGGACTTGACTCCTCCTAAGCCACTATCTGCATATTTGTGTCCAAATTCAAAGCCCCATCAACCTGCGGAGTAAGAGGGACCCCAGAAATGAGTCCCTCCTACCCTAAACCTCCCACATCTTGTGTTAAGCACATTAAGCCTAGACTCACCTCCTACTGGTTAACCTACATAGCATCCAAAGGAGGTCCAAGTTGTCCAGTACCCAAAGTCCCCTGATCCAAATTTAACAATCCCGGATTCACTTCCTGTTGGATAAGATCATCCAACACCTCGAATCTATTAAAAGTTTCATCATCTTTCCGTTCCTTCAGAGTCCTTTTTTGCCCCTTATTTTTGTTCCAAGCCCTGATAAGAATAAAACCATCATCACTGGCACCACCACTCATAATAGGATCCTTTCCCTTATCAACCCTAGGTGAATTATGAGGAGGTTGAGATGAGTAAGCCTCTAAAGGATTGGCCCTTGGAAATCTATGCTGTAAGTGGCCATATTCATGAAAAATACGACATTGAAAAGGTAAGGTCTCATAGTCTAGATATTGCACCCATGAATAAGATCTTGTTCACACTTCTATAGAATCTGGCAGTGGTTTGCTTAAGTCAATTTCCACACAAAACCGAGCATATGTCATTACCTTTTTGAATTGTGTTTGTTGCAAAGAACTAACATGTCTATCGAGCATCGAGGCTAGTAAATGAAAGACATCATCGTGCCAACATTCAACTAGGAGCCTCGACAATTGAACCCAAACTAAAACCTGACTTAGAAGCTCCTCCACCAAATTGAAGCCTGCATGCCACAATTTAATAAACAAGCCCACCTGGTTGTAAAAGTAAGGGTCCCCTTCAAACACCTTAATCCTATCTGCCATGCAATCAAATGTAACCATAAAATAGTTATTCACCAAGATCCGAATCTCCATCTCCCCCACTGGCATCCATGTCCTTTGAGCCCAGAATTCTAAAAATTGCAATGAGATTCTCAATCCCAAGAACTTGCAGTAAAGGGAATGTCTTGAGTAGTAATCAATATCCTCCACCAGCATCTCCATCAGAATCACCAAATTTGGCCTCTCTTTGCACCTTTCCAAGTACCCATTAATCTTCAAAATTTGTGACCTCCCAGACGAACCCATCTCAATCTTCTCCAAATCTAATGAAAAAATGTTGTTATTGTAAATTTTCTCCACCTATGATGCAGGTTTTGAGGGAAACGTAGCACAAAAATCTATCTTGAGGCTTTCCCCAAATGAATCCCCTTGCATCATAATAGAAAAAGGTGACGCTAAATAGGCATGCAAGCCCTTAGGCCCCTTGAACAAAGAAGATTCAGTACAACGAAAAAAATAAGATTGTTATACCAAAAAATAAACCTAGCCCTTAAGGGAAATCCTGCACCATACAACCGCAAGAAAAATAAAAGAACCAAGGTGGATCTACATAGCCCCCACTCATCAACTAACCACCAATCAAAGCCTCGCATGGGCACTAGAGACCAAGGGTGCTACCAAGCAAGGCGGGCGCATCACCAACAACCAAGGCCCAAGCCTTCACAGGGAATTCAAGCCCATAACAATCACATCACATGTAGCCACAAACAACCAACCACCACACATAACATAATCGTAAGGAGTGTTGGAAATAGGATGCCATTTAATTGCAATCCTAAACATTATTTATTTCATGTATCTCCTAAGTCCTTGGGAAGTGTTTCACAACACTAGGATTAGAAAGAGATTAATATTTGATGAAATAATCATGTTAATTGACATTTTTAATTAATTTTAAATGTTAGGAGCATGTGACGGTGTATAATATGAGTTCCTAAATAATAGGGGCACATGGGGCAGCCACATGGTAGGTGACACTCACCTTGAGTTCAGTTAACTATTCAGAGTAAGAGAACACTTTTGAATGCATGTAACGATCCTAGGAGTTAGGGTTTGATGTTTGCATGCATGAAGTTTAGTTCAGTTCAGTTCATATTAGTTCAAAATCAGTTTAGTTTAGTTCAGTTATGGTTCAGTTATATTCAGTTAGTTTTAGTTGAATGCTAGTTGACTTTAGTTAACTTGGAATGCATGACTAATGACTTGAGTTGCATGACAGATAATAGGGACTACCTTTAGTTAATAGGGGATGACCATTCTTGCATGAATGGTGGAGAGAAAGGTTTCAGTTAACAAGAAATGACTTGGACCCAACTTGGGCACCCAAGTTGGCTTCTTGGAATTAACTCCTTTGCATGGTAAGATATTTTAGAAGGCTAAGTTAAGTGGGCCCTCTCTTGGGTGCTTACTTTGAGGATGAAGCCTTGAAGATATTTACAAAATAAAGGTTGAGTTTTCACTTCAGTTTGGGATGCCCAAATGCATGAAGATGAGGATTTGGCATTGTTCTTCATGGCATAACTTTACCTGCAAGAGATAGGCATACCTTTTAGGGATAGGGTTTGGGCATTGTAATTGTAACTCTTGTTGAGTTTACAAAGTTGATTGAATCATATTTATCTCGAGCAAGTTGAAGAGAACTATTATTAGTTTTATTGTAGGTTGTGAAGAAGATTTGGTGAGGGCAAAAGAAGCATTCTCAAGCAATAATTGGATTTATTGTAATCTACTTTAGATTGAATAATACATTAATTCTTGGTGTAGTTTTTTCCCGAAAGGGTTTGTCCACGGTATATGCTTGTGTAATATTTCTAATATCCTGTCTAATTCTTCTACAACTCCGGTCTTAATTCCACAAACAATAAAATGGATTAATCAGATAATCACCCACAAAGAATCTATAACAAATGAAAGCATATTTAGAACAATAATCTTAAAGTTTTACAAAGTATTAAGCTAAGAAAACACCTCAATTTTCAACATTTGGTATCAGAGCTTAGGTTGGGTAGAGTATTGGGATGTCTTTCTCTTAAAGATTGAAGAATTTATTGGCTTAGTGGGAGCTTTTATTATTTTTGTTATTTTCTAATTTTGGAAATAATTTTGTTATAGTGAATTATCGTTTAGATATTGAAAGGTTCAATGGATCTAACTATGAAATGTGGAAACTAAAAATGGAAGATCTTCTTGAAGAAAGAGATAAGTGGTTAGTTGTTAATAATGAGACAAAGACACCTACAACTATTTTAGATGAGGATTGGGCTAAGTTAGATAAGAAGGCAAGAGGAAAATTAGATGATATCTTGCAAATGTTGTTCTCTTGAATGTTTTAGATGAAAATACTACATATAAATTGTGGAAGAGAATAGATGATATTTATCAAACTAAAAGTCTCACCAATAAGTTATATCTAAAAAGGCAGTTGTATTCTTTAAAAATAAAAGATGGTGATTCTATTGCACAACATTTAAATGCTTTCAATTTAATTCTTAGTCAGTTAGCATATGTAGATGTAAAGCTAGAAGATGAGGATAAATGCATTTTATTACTTTGTTCTTTACCAGAGTCTTGGGAAAATCTAATTGTTGCTATCAGTGGTAGTGGTGCAGATCCAAAGATGGAAAATATCATTCCTACTCTCCTATTAGAGGAGATGAGCAGGAATTCTAAAACTGGCTCCCAAGATGCCTTGTTTGTAAGAGGTGGGCCTAAAGAGAAGGAATCTAAGGCAAACAAGAAAGGAAAGGTTAAGTCCAAAGGACGGTCTAAAACCCTTGATAAGAGTAAGGTAAAGTGTTGGAATTGTGGAAAACCTGGACATATTAAGAAGGATTGTAAGAGCAAGAAAAAGAGTTATGATGCTTCTATAGAGAAATCCACCAATGACAATAATGATGCATTAGTCATTTCTTCTATTACTGTTGTCAATAACTCTTGGCTTATTGATTCAGGTTGCTCCTATCATATGACTCCTAACAAGGAGTGGTTCACTAAGTGTATTGAATATGATGGAGGGGATGTCTTCTTTGGAGACAACAACACAACAAAGGTTGTTGGAAAAGGAGAGGTAAAATTATGTTTCAGTGATGGTAGGGTTAAGACCCTTAATGATGTTTTACATATTCCAAGACTTGCTAGAAATCTACTTTTTGTCTCTAAGTTCAATGATTCTAGAATGCATGTGACAGTTGACAAAGGTGGTTTTAGATTGGTGAAAGGGAATATGGTGGTTACTAAAGGATCTCAAATTGGGACTTTGTTTAAGCTGAATACCCTCCAATGAAATATTTTATCTAATGTAATCAAAGTTGAAAATACATGTATGCTATGTCACCATAGATTGGTCCATATAAGTGAAAAAGGTCTTAGGACCATTTTTAATAAAAATTTGGTTGAAGGTATTCGTAATTATAATATTGGAAAAAATTACTTTTGTGAGCACTATGTGTTTGGACAGCAATCTAGATCTAAATTTCCTAGTGGTACAAATAAAGCTAAAAGATTATTAGAGATTATTCATTTAGATGTAATGGGCCTTGTGGATATTGACTCTATTGGAAAATCTAGATACTATGTCACATTTATTGATGATGTCTCAAGATACACTTGGATATATTTTATGCATAAAAAATCAGATGTGTTTAATAAGTTTAAGGAATTTAAGGCTTTGGTTGAGAAACAATCAGATGAAAAGATAAAAGTGTTGAGATCAAATAATGGTGGTGAGTATTGTTCTAGAGAATTTGAAGGTTATTGTAAGCATGTAGGAATAGTGAGATAGAAAACTACTCCATATACACCTCAACAAAATTGAGTAGCATAAAGGATAAACCAAAACTTAATGGAAAGAGCTCGGAGTATGTTAAGTAGTTCTAAGCTAGATTGGTCACTTTGGGCTGAGGCGGTATGCACTTCTTGTTATTTAATCAATAGATCCCCTAGTTCATCTATTGAAGATAAAATTCCTTATGAAATGTGGTTAGGTAAGAAACCTAGTGTTTCACATTTAAGGATCTTTCGTTGTGAGGCTTTTGTTCATGTGCCTCAAGAAAAGCAATCTAAATTGGATCCTAAAGCATAAGAATGCATATTCATAGGCTATGGTGAAAATTTAAAAGGATACAAGCTTTGGAATCCACTAACTTGAAAAGTTTCTTTATCTAGAGATGTGATTTTTAGGGAATTCAGAGCTTATTCGGGAGAAGAACAACCAAAGGAAAAGGATACTTCTCGAATAGTGCATTTTGAGATAAATAATGAGAAGCAACAAGATGCACATGTTGAAGAACAATTGGATGGATTGGAAGAGCATAGTTCAGAGAGTTATTCTGAGATAGATGCTTAAGATGAGAATATTGAGGAACAAGTAGAAAAACCCCTTTGAGAAGATCCACAAGACAACATAAACCTGTTGATAGGTATAACCCACCTAATTTCCATTGTATTTTTTATTTAATGAGTACTAATGATGAACCTAGTTCTTACATAGAAGCTTTGTCCTCATATGAGAACAAGCTTCGGTCACAAGCTATGCATGAGGAAATGGAATCCATGGATACTTGTGACACATGGGATCTTGATAGTTTTCCCAAAGGAAGAAAGGCCATTGGTTGTAAATGGATCTATAAAAAGAAGATTGAAGTAGATGGTAATCTCAAAAGGTACAAGGCTAGATTAGTAGCCAAGGGCTACTCCTAGAGAGAGGGAGTTGAATTTAATGAAATCTTCTCTCCCATTGCTAAACTAACTTCTATTACATTATTTTTATCAATTGTTGCTGCATATGATTAAGAGATAAAGAAAATGGATGTGAAAACTGCTTTTTTACATGGGAATCTTGATGAGAAGATTTATACAAAGCAACCTAATGGTTTTGTTGTAAAAGGAAAAGATGAACTGGTTTGTAGGTTAAAGAGATCTTTATATGGATTGAAACAGTCACCCAAAATGTGGTACTAGAAGTTTGATGCTTTCGCATTAAAAATTGGTTATGTTAGGAGTCAGGAAGATCATTGTGTTTACATAAAAGTTATTGATGATCAACTTTTAATTATTATCTTGTATTTTGATGACATGTTTTTTATTGGTAACAACAAGGTAATGATCAAAGAATTGAAAGAAAAAATATTGAGCACATTTGAGATTAAAGATCCAGGGGCTGCAAAATATATCCTTGGTATGGAGATCAACATAGATAAAGGTAACATAAAGCTTTGCTTAAGTCAAAGCAATTATGTTGATACTATTTTAAAATGGTTTAACATGCAGGACAGTAAACTAGTTAATATTCCTTTACCAGTTGGAACGAAGTTAAATTTAAACATGAGTACTAAATATGATTTTGATTATGAGGAAATTTCTTAAATTCCATATGCTAGTGCAATTGGTAGTTTAATGTATGCAATGGTTTTTACGAGACTAGATATAGCCCAAGCAGTGGGAGTTCTTAGTAGGTTTATGTCTAACCTTGGTAAAGAACATTGGACTTATGTTAAGAGGGTGTTTAGATATTTACGAGGGACTTTTGATTACTGTTTAGTTTATCATGGTTCTAATGACATTGATATTATGCATAGATCATTGGACATATAGGGTTTTGTTGATTCAGATTGGGCAAGAGATCTGGATAGTTGGAGGTTGACAAGTGGCTATGTGTACACTTTTTTTGGAGCTGCAGTTAGTTGGATGAGTAAGAGGCAGCCCACGGTTGCTTTTTCCACCATAGAAGTAGAGTACATGGCTACCACACATGCCTCTAAAGAGGCAATTTGGTTACAGAGACTTGGGAAAGGTATTGGTTTTAATTGCAAGCAAGTTAGACTTGAATGTGATAGTTAGAGTGCTATTTGTTTAGCCAAAAATCCTATGTATCATGCTCATACTAAGCATGCTGATGTTCATATCACTTTGTGTGAGAAATGGTTGAAAGTGGCCGAAAGGTATTAATTGAGAAAGTTGACACTTTGATTAATGTTGCAGATTATCTTATGAAGCCAGTTCCTACAGATAAGTTCTTGTGGTGCAGGAAGGCCATTGGCCTTAAGTCATGTACTTGATTTAAAATTATTATTTCTTGTTTAGAATAATTGCAATGTATAATATCAAGTGGGAGAATGTTGTAAATAGGATGCCATTTAATTGCAATCCTAAACATTATTTATTTCATGTATCTCCTAAGTCCTTGGAAAGTGTTTCACAACACTAGGAATAGAAAGAGATTAATATTAGATGAAATAATCATTTTAATTGATATTTTTAATTAATTCTAAATATTAGGAGCATGTGAGGGTGTCTAATATGAGTTCCTAAATAATAGGGGCACATGGGCGCCCACATGGTAGGTGACACTCACCTTGAGTTCAATTAACTATTCAGAGTGAGAGATAACACTTATGAATGCATGTAAAGATCCTATGAGTTAGGGTTTGATTTTTGCATGCATGAAGTTTAGTTTAGTTTAGTTTAGATTAGTTTAGTTTAGTTTAGTTTAGTTCAATTCTAAATCAATTTAGTTTAGTTCAATTGAGTTATCTTCAGTTAGTTTTAGTTGAATGCTAGTTGACTTTAGTTAACTTGGAATGCATGACTAATGACTTGAGTTGCATGACAGATAATGGGGACTACCTTCAATTAATAAGGGATGACCATTCTTGTATGAATGGTGGAGAGAAATGTTTCAGTTAACAAGAAATGACTTGGACCCAACTTGGGCCTCCAAGTTGGCTTCTTGTAATTAACTCTTTTGCATGGTAAGATATTTCAGAAGGCTAAGTTAAGTGGGACCTCTCTTGGGTGCCTACTTTGAGGATGAAGCCTTGAAGATATTTAATGAATAAAGGTTGAGTTTGTACTTCAATTTGGGACGCCCAAATGTATGAAGATGAGGATTTGACATTGTTCTTCATGGCATAACTTTACTTGCAAGAGATAGGGGTACCTTTTAGGGATAGGGCTTGAGCATTGTAATTGTAACTCTTGTTGAGTTTACAAATTTGATTAAAGTCTATTTATATCGAGCAAGTTGAAGAGAGTTATTATCAATTTTATTGCAGGTTGTGAAAAAGATTTGGAGAAGGAAAAAGAAGCATTCTCAAGCAAGAATTGGAGTTATTGTAATCTACTTCAGAGATTGAATAATACATTAATTCTTGGCAGAGTTTTTTACTGAAAGGGTTTCTCCACGGTGTATGCTTGTGTAATATTTCTAATATCATGTCTAATTCTTCTACAACTTTGTCTTCATTCTACAAACAGTAAAATGGATTAATCAGATAATCACCCACAAAGAATCTATAACAAAGGAAAGCATATTTAGAAAAACAATCTTAAAGTTTTACAAAGTATTAAGCTAAGAAAACACCTCAATTTTCAAAAAGGAGAAGAGTTAGAATGCATTTGAGAAGACTACACAGGAATTACCAAGTCACCCCCACAAATCACTGTAAAAAACTCCCCGCCTTGAAGCTCTGGAAGATAGAAAACTGATCCACACAAGAAAACTCACATGCATAGAGAGGGAGCAACATGCAGTTATGGCCCAGTTACAATCCGCAAGCAAGCTCACCCCAAGCCATCAATGCCATCTCCTCTCTACCTTGATTTTAATTTATATTATCTCTACTTAAATTTTTACACCTAGCATATTGTCTCTTCTCACTAATTAAGGTTCCTCCTATTGGGGGAATCTTGTTTCCTCTTTTAAATATGATTACACAAATACATATTGTTATATATTGTTTATCATGTGATAGTATCTTAATATTAATACATCATTCTTGAGCTTACTGTATTAGGGAGAAAGTTTTCTAATTAATTGCAAGTAGCATAACAAATTAAATCCCAATCAACAATAGAGCACAAAGGAGACTAGAAGCAAATAAACATGAAACAAAGTCACCAAGACTTCAAGCTGGCCTCCATTGGCCTTCTCCATCTTGCTACAAATTGTATGATTGCCCTCAGATTTGAAGTGCAACCATAACCTATGATCAAGACAAGCAAAATATTGAAGTATTGTATGCTCAAGTACTCAAAGCTCTCAAGCATGCTATGTGTGAATTGCTGAAAATAACTCTATGTATAATGACTTGAGAGGGCACATTTTTAAAGAATGCCAAGTTGAGAATGAATGGCCAAGATTAAAAGCTTACAAAAACCTAAGATCAAAGGTCAAGATTCAATGTGATGACGAGCATTAGGGTTAAGGAAACATTAGGTCAAAGTTAGGGAAAGCTTTGAAATTAAGGGTGAAATTTAATTGAAAGCAATTAAATCAATGGTGGAGAAAAAGAGGTAGTTGGAAAATCAAATAATAATAGCAATTATTTGATTTATGGAGGAAATTGACTTGATTATTTACAAAATAATGGTTTAATTCATAAATGGGAATCACATTAAAAAGTTTACTAGGCGCACTGCAGTTTATATGGGGTCGTGCTACCCGATTCCTGCAATCTAAAAAAAAAAAAAAGTGGGTTAAATGGATATTTTTATTTAATTGAACGAGAAAAAAGGATAATAAACAGATTAAATAATTTATGGTAATTATTTGATTTGTAGCTAGAAACAAGTAATTAAATAAATTGGAAATTTATTTAATTATAGGAGTTGTAAAGATTAATTAGTGACATATTTAAATAAACAAATATAATTTATTTATTTAAATAATCATGGAGGAATAATTAGGAATTAGGACATAATCAAATGATTTAATTATATGAGGAGGACGTTTGACATAGAAAAATGTAGCTCGGGGGCCTAGGTCATTTTTATTTGTCTACACTTACACACACATGTCCATTGTTACATGATTATTGCACTTCTATGATTATATTGTTTACATAACTCTGTATTCTCTCCTCTAATTCCTTACTTCATATACAAAAAAATTAAGGGGTAAGGATGTTGGAATACAATGGATCAATGAGAGAGGGGGTGAATTAGTGATCTAATGAAAACTAGTTCATTAATCAACTCAATAGTTGTAAAAGCAAATAATGCTAGCATGAAAAAGACATAGAAAATAATAGAATCATACAAATGAAACCATGACACAATTATTTAAGTGGAAAACCCTAAGTAGGGAAAAACCATTGTTCAACCTCATCAAAATCTTCTTTAGGTCTCATTGATTACAAACATAAGGTCTCACTGACCAAAATCTCACTGATTACAAAAAAAGGAACACCAATTCCCTACACAAGAAGCACCAAATTCATGTTCTTCAGGAGCACCAATTCCAAGCTTTTCAAGAGCACCAACTCCAACAAATTTTAGGAGCACCAACTCCATGAATCAAATTCAATACAAATAAAGACAAAAAATATAGAGTACTACTCTATTTACAATATGTTCCAAACCACCAATATCTCTTGTTTGACAAACTAACAAACAACAATTAACCCTAGATACATGGATAATGATTTCTTTAAAAGATTCCTCTTATCACAACAAACATAAGCAAGATTTAGACTGATACATAAAAGAAAAAGTATCTTCAACTTCTGCACACATTGACTATAACATTCTTTGTATGAACAAATAGATGACACAAAGAATAACATTTGTACTATTATGTCCCTTGTTATTAGTCACATGGATATTTTCTCATATAAATTCATACCCTGACCTTACTCCTAATTAAAATTTATTCACCTATGATTTCATTCACATCACATTAACATATGCAATGAAAACACATTACATGAATGCAATCATACTATGGCATCATAAAACCTTTTTATACACTATTATTCAAATCCCCCCTCACTATAAATTGTTTGAGCACAACCATGGTATTTTTGTCTCCAACATTCTCTCACAAAGCCCAATCGACGATCAAAACCCTCTTAATGCACTAGCTTTACTTCTAAATTCACCGCTATCTCAAAATAGTTGTAAAACTATATGTAATTGACCCTAGGGAAAATACCTCCATATGCCCATCAATGTAAAAGTTTAGAAAATGAAAATTTTCTTGTTTAAATAAGGACCTTTGATCTCCAACACCCACCAACTCAATAATTAAATTATAGTCATTGATCACCCTTTGAGCAATAAACAAAGAAACTTTAACCTGTTTAGACTGTTCTGCCAAGGATAGGGGCCAGTTACTGATGAGTTTAAAACCTTCATGTTGTCACTTAAGTGACTCTTCACCAAACATAGCAAGTCAGCAATTGAATATAATATAAAGAAAACTTTGTATTGAAGGTATTCAAAATACATAAACCCTAGGTCCTTAGGGTATAGGGTTTCAGGCATGCTTAGCATTTTAGGTTATATGATATAAGAATATCAACAATAAAAAAAACCTTAAAATGTAATTATCATCATATCACATGAACATGATTCAAAGGATGCATCAACACCAAAGTGTATTCTTTGCCATGAATCAAAGGATGCATCAACAAACTCCAACTTGCAACTCTCTTTGTATAAAGCATTGATACTATGAAATGTATCAACAAACTCCAACTTGCAACTCTCTGAATGAATGATCAATAAGGAAATTTTCAAGAATCAACTCTATCATACTCTATCATAAAGCAACAACAATAACCTTGTCTTTGTCATGAAGAAGCAACTCTAACCCTATCATAAAGATGAAAATGTAATGAAGCAACCCTAACCTTGTTATAAAGATGACAACAAAGGATAGATACATCTTTTGCTACACCATTGATCTTTGACACTCTTTTGCATCACCACTGTGAAAGGAAGGTTTACATCAACACCAACAAACACCATGGCAAGTTCATTTCCACTGACCTTTGACATCAATGACAAACAACAACAAACCAAACTCCATCAACCTTTGACGTCAATGACAAACATCAACAAAGCATAATTTCACTGATATTCCCTAATAATTATGATTAAGTGATTGATTCTTGCTCTTTATCACTTCTTGCCATGATAACGTCATGCTCTTTATTGATTTGTACTCTATTTAGGATCCTTCACAACCATCCATATATTTTTTTCCAACTCACATTTACATTTTTTCATTGGTATTCATAAGAAAATTTTATTAGAACCTATTTTAAATTATTGTCAAAAGTCCTCTCAAAATTTTATTCTTGCAATTTTTAATTGGAACATTAAATACAAGGAGCGTGTATGGTATTGTCTACATTTTGTTTCCTTCTAAAGATTTTTTTTTAATTTTTTTTACTATCTTTTACTTCATGCCTTTATAATAGCTTACATGTAAGTCAAAGTGGAGGAAAAACTCACTTTAACTAATCTTTCTCAAATTTTATGACTAATATACAAGTGGCATATTTTTGCATGAAAGTTATCAAACTCAAATTTCCCTTCACACTTCCCAATAGTCTAGACTCACTAACTTTACCTATTCTTTATCCCAAGTCAAACCCATCAAATACAATTTTAGACCTAAAACTATAATGTAGATCTAATTTCCTAATTTGTAATTTCAAATTTTACCCTAGGCCCAAGTCTACCCCATTATTTCCAGTTATTACTTATCAAATGCAAAAGTATTCAATTTTCACACTAGAATGATGCATAAAAAGATAAACCCTAATTCATTTAAAAAAAAAGGGGAATTTACTAGATCCATCATATATTGAATGCATCATAGTATCAACATCTATATGACAAGGAAAAGCCAAGAATATTGCGGAATAGCTTGAAATGTCCTTCATCTTGTTTACACTATTGGATCAAATTAAGGTTTTACTAAGGTAAAAAAACCTTGGACAAAAAACCCCAATAGTATCTATAAATACCACCATATGTTCAAATACTCACAAGTGAAGCTTCGGGAGATTAAAAGAGCATAGATTAAGCCACAAATTGGAGATTAGAAATTAAATCCATAGACATCATTTTCATCTCCACTATGCACAATTTAACCATAGTATAAAGAAAGTTATCCAATGGTTTTTCATTGTTTATAAATCTGATCACAAAACATTAAGTTGGGTCACTGAGCAAGATCCAAATGCATCATAACCACACATAAAGCTAATTCATTTTCTTGTAATTTATATAAATGTATGCATCTATTTACCCTTCATTCTAGGGTGATTTATTTCTCATCAATGGTTTACATTTATTTTCCCTAGATCATATTTGTAAAGATCATTTTGTTTCTTTTCAACTACCAACAATACCTTTTAATCTATAGATATTATTAAAATTAAAGAGAAATTTCATACATTTATACAAAGAAGCCCTGTCTTCTTTTGGTCATCCATTAAATTTTTAGGTGTTATCTCATGCACAATAAAGTGGAAAATTTAGATCAATGGCCTAGCCTTGTAAGGCACATAGTACCTCTATTCTACCTTTAACCACTACTCTTGGTGTTGTTGATCAACATATTATATTTTTAACATCCACAAAGCACCAAAGAATATTATAGTATTAGCCGATAGCCAAAATAAAACAAAAATCAGAACTCAGATTCATTATCATAAAAGATATAAATGAAATAAGTAGAAATATAGTGTAGTGTCGAAAAAAGTAACCCTTTTTCACACTTAGTTTGGGAATGTAAGATTACTAATAAAATGGAGTTAATTATGCCTTATTTAGGGTGTTGTAAAGTGTTTTCTTACACTTTCACACTAATCTAGGGCTTCATTAATTAATTGAATTTAATTGAGCTTAATTGTCCCTTTAATTCAAGCCTTATTAATTGCATTTTTTGAGGATCTATCTCGACACTCATTAATAATATGGCATAACATTTAAATTGGAAAAGTTGGAGTCCTAGAAAATTGTGCCAGGACCCATTCGCCACTTTGGACGAATGGGTCCTCCATACCTAGGACACCCCTTTTTTAGGATATTTGAGATGGATTTTTAATGTTGTTTCACCTCCTTAAAGCTTGGTCCTAGAAAGTTGTGTTAGGACCTATTCGCCTCTTTGGGAAAATTTGTCCTACTCACCTAGGACACCCCTTTTTGAACATATTTGTGGCAAGATTTTAATGATTTTGAATTATAGATTTGATGTTGACTTGTGTTATTTGAATTTTGGGATTAAGTCTTAAGTTAAGTATAAATATAAGGTTAATTCACATAGTTTCATCTAAGACATCCTAAGAATTATTATGCAAGCATCCTAAGAGAAATTTTATGAGTTCAAGATCATTTTCAAGAGAATTTTAAAGGCATTCAAAGGAAAATTATTGAAGTTTTGTTGTAGCAATTCAAGATCATATCATCATGTCAAGGAATAATACATCAAGCATGCTGTTGAGTTAGTGTGTTAATGTAGTATTGAAGATCCATTTGCAAGCATTGTTTCATATCTAATTCAAAATCAAGATCTACATTCTTCATGGCCACTTCATGTTAGATTGCAGATATATATTCCAAGACATCACCCAAGGTATCATTGTTTCATCACAAGGTTCAATTACCTAAATGGGGTTTAACCAAGGAAAACCCCTATTCTCTAACAATCAACAAGTTTTTCTTCTCTTTTGATGTGTGATTGCAATTTTTAGGTTGAATATCAAGTGGAGAACAAGATTGAAGAAAATTTGTCAAAAATTTCAAGTTACAAAGATGTCATATACATTGCAAGATCACAGAAATATATCTACAAAATTTGTTTTAGACATTCGGGAGTTGTTCACCTGGGAGCCGGAAGTGTAGACATTGAAGAAAAAAACCCAAAAATTGAATTTTGAAACCCTAACAGGGACCCATTCGCCACTAAAGGTGAATGAGTCCTTAGTGAGGCTTGAAGTAGTGAACATCTAGAAGTTGGAGTTGCAAACTGATAGGAACAAAACCCAAAAAGCACTTTCCAAAAACCTTAATAGGGACCCATTTGCCACCTTAGGAGAATGAGTCCTTAGTGACCTCAAAACATCACTTTTTTAGCAAGGTACACATTGTTTCAGCCTCTTAAAATCTCCCTTATTGTTGTTATAATAGTTAGGATTAATTTCTAATTGTTATTTGCATCATATTGCACACATAATTGAATGAAACACACACCTATTAAAAATTAGGTTCATCATTGATACCCTATTGATAGCGAATCTCTTTTGCTATGTTTCATTTTGGTGAACCCGACTTTTGAAGATTCTAACTTTTGATTTGGGGTGCATTTAAACTCTAGATCTTAGTTTTGCAATAGTTTGAAATAGGTTTGCACTAGTTGCATTACATTTAGGTTTCTTTAAAATTTCATTAGTTTGCATTGCATATATGGGTTTAAATTTGCATTCTTACAGTATTTAAATCTGAAAATTTTAAAAATTTGTATGCATATTACATTGATTTTTCATAGTGTTTACATATTAGTGTACTTTTCATCATTCAAATTCAAAAATTGAGTCAAAATTGAATTTCAAAAAGTGTTGTATAGGTCATTATTTACCCTTCATTTCACTTACATTAGTTCATCAAAATTTGGAAATTTTTGTCACCATAGTTACAATTTGAAACTGGGAACAAAAAACACATAAAACAACTTAAAAATTGTAGTTTTCACCTTTTTAAAACCATGATATGTGATCCATTCTCCCTAGGTGATGAATGAGTCCCTATACAGACATTTTAGGTAAATTTTTTGGTCTCTAGTTTTCATTTTTGTTACTATGTTCAGATCTGAGATAAATTCTTGAAACTGTTTGTTTTTACATTCAATTTATTGCTCATTTATATAGATTTTGCAACATTTTGGAAAACATTCTCTTGCATATTTTAGTTCAAATTAGTGTTAGATTTATACCATTTTCTTTCATTTTCAACATCATTGCAACATTATATAGATTAGTTAACATTTTGCAATCATTAAAAAACAAAAAAAAAAACCAAAAACATCAAAAGAAAGAATCAAAAAAATGATAAGGCTAGGAGAAAGCATATCCTTCAAACCCTTTAGTTGTGATGAATTTGACATGTTAGATGAAGCTCTTGAGGACTTCATCTCACCTAGATCATCCACTAAATATTTGATTCAAGAGGATGCAAGCATAGACAATCATTACAATCATAGTTCCTCTTCTCCCAATACCTCTCCTACTTGTGATGAAGGTATTTTGGTGTAAGAAGACAAAATCATTGAGAATCATGAAAGTCTTATTTGTCTCTCTTGGGAAGATAGTATGAAACAAGAATATGATATCATTAACACTACATTACCTCATCTCCATTCATCTCCCAACGTCTCCCCTACTCGTGAGAATGATTTAGTGAAAGAGGATGTAATCGTGAACAATCATGAAAATCACATTTGTGAAGAGGATAGGTTGGTGTCAAGAGATCCAATGATTGAATGCTAAAGCATTATTCCTATCCTTTCCAATTTCCATAACATTTGGAAAGGTCTATTTGAACAAGAGGATCCAATCATTAGTAAGCATGAAAGTCGTATTTATTCCTCTTGATGCCTCCCTTTTTTGTGATGAAGTTAATTTACAAAATCTAACCATGGAATATGATGAACATCTTGTTTGATCCTCTCCTAAAGACTCCCCTATTATAGTAGATATTATGGCACAAAAAAATGTGACCTTATAAATCAAGGATGAAATCATGGACAATCATAACAATCAAATTTGGCCTTCTCCTAATATCTCTCCTATTTGTGACAAAGATATTTTTGTGTTAGAATATCCAATTGATGAAATTCATGAGAATCATATTTGTCTCTCTTCCTCTAGGGAAAACATCATTGAACAAGATAACACCATCATTGATAAGAAAGAAAATCCAACCACTGATAACTCCCTTACTTGTGATGAAGTCATTTTAGAATAACCAACCTTTGAATGTCATGAACATCTAGTTTGTTGCTCTCCTAAAAATTCTCCTCCTAGGGAAAATATCATGGTGGAGGAAAGTGAGAACATTGACACATATCTTTCAAAAAATAGTGATGTGGCTTCCTTAGATGAAGATGATGAAGTGACATTAGACTCCCCTTTGCTAAGAAATCATGAAAATAAGGAAAAGCGTGTTGAGGTTATGAACATTAGAACTCCCTTGGGTCCTCTAATTATTGAACCACCTAAGCCTCAACTTATCATTCACCCACCCTCACAACAACCACAAGTTAAAAATAAGCCCATGCTTATCTTAGAACCACCTAAAAGGCGGCTTGATAATGATAATGTTTCATAGCAATTGTGTTACAATACCATTGATCATACATATAACAAAGTGTATACAATCAAGGTCAACCCTTAACCTAAAAATTGTTTGCATATTGAGAAAGAAAAAGAAAAGAATATTGAAGAAGACACAAAATTATTGGAAGATGATTGGGATTCCTTTAATTTCATACCTACATTCATGGGAGAATACAAGATCATAAAAAAATAGTCTAAAAAAGGGAAAAGAAAAAGCAGTAATGTCAAGAAAAAATTCAAAAGCATCCACTTCAATCACTTTAGAAGAAGCAAGTTACACAACAAACTTTGATGAAGCTGATTATGAGCAATCACCGAATCCGAAAGAAATGTAAAAAGTTTATGGAAGAGGTTATGAACTTATGAGACAACTTGGTTATAGTGGAAAATAATGTGGTTCTAGAGAACAAGGTATTTGTGTCCCTATAGAACCTAACACACAAGAAATAACTAATGGTCCTGGTTATTGCCCCTCGAAAGAAACAAAAGCATAAAAAAATCCTTCACTTAACATCAATAATCTTACAAAAGATTCTTCCAAGAAAACTTGAACCTTGGTGCATCCTAAACTGATAGATACCACATGTGGAAATATTTCATTAGATATGCATACAATTGATACTTTGTCTACTCATTATAATCAATAACAATAGTTTTTGCTCCTTTCCATGTAATAGTTGTAGGATCATAGGATACTCACTATTGCATGTTTTACATTCATTGCAAATTGTTTCCTTATCGCAAGGAGTGGCATATAACAATCTATTCTTGGCTCATCCTTGTCTCACACTAAGTGGGGGCAAGGAGTTAGGTAGCATGTTCCTCGTATGAAACTTTTCATTGTATCTTTTGGCTGGTTGACTGCCTTCCATGTATATATAAGAGAAAGCTTGGGATGTGGACGACATTCCTTAAGTTGCCTCACATGTGACATACTTTTTTCCTAAGTTTAGCATTGTATTTTTGGGGGCAACCCCTTATTCGTGACATAGTTGTATTTAAGAAACATATGACTTGGAATAGGGTTT
>VDFB02337362.1:274034-304179 GCA_007258455.2 Sequoia sempervirens
AATCCATCAAGCACCAATCAAATCATTACATCAAATCCTCCAAATATACCATTTATATCACAACAAGTGGTATCTAATTGAGCAACAACATCAATCCCAACACCCCAAAACATGGTCTCCCAAGGACCCATCACCTCAATCATTCCAACCACCACTATCACACCCATCACACCCATCACATCCCAACCCCTCACTACCACGATCACTCCAAGTGTATCTCAACCACTTGTCACTGCATCCAACACAATTCTAAATCTACCACCACTACCACCTAAACCAAACACAGCAAGCCAAAATAGTATAGTGCTAAAAGCTTACCAAGCTTGCCAAAAAGAACTCTAGCAGTACCAACCTGCTCAGCAAGCTGCTTAGGCTACCCAAGCCTCTCAAGCCACAAATCAATTGCAAGCTCAAGCATTGTTACAAAAAGCAACACAAACTCAACACGCACGACAAGCCGTCCAAGCTGCTCAAGCTGCCCAAACTGCCCAACAAGCACAAGCGCAAAAAATGATAACTATTGGGGACAATGATCAGGATTCAACCAATGATCATGTTGAAAATATCTCTACATCACCTAATGAGTTAGAGGGAATATCTCAAGAATTCATTCAAAAGCATGATTGACACCTTTCACCAAAGTCTAGCAATGTTCCTTTCTAAGACATATTAAGATCCTTTGACCTCATGGTTATAGATATTGAAGGAATCCTCAACTCAACAGTTGATCCAAGTCTACTCAAAGATCAAAAGGATATTGAGCCACTTCCCATTCCTAATGAAGACATCCAAGAACCCTTGGTAAGCAATTCATCCTTTGAAATGGACCCATGTCAAGAACTTGATCCAAAGCATGTAGAAAGCAATTCTGAAATCATTCAAGATCAAGAATTTGTATCTCCAAGATACTACAATGATCTAGTCGACACTCTCTTATCTATACAAGATGTCGCAAATGATGATCATATCCACATAGAACATACTCCTCCATCTACCCATGAGATACTTTATTTGGATGGACACGTAGATGATCTTCATTCAGAACATGATTCCTTTACTCCTAACATTATTACACAAAAAGAGTAGGTTATAGATTCCTACAGTCAAACTAAGATGTCAACATCAAGATCAGATATATCCCAAATTCAGATTGAGGACATCATGAATAAAGATGTCCAACATTATCCACTTAAGGAAACATGTCAGACAATATAGGATATTTCCAAGTCAACAGAGCAGCAAATTCCAATAACATCATCTGCGGTGGTCATTTATCAGAGAATGCATTATAAACAAGAGCTCTCAGAACAGGGAGAATCAAAGTATGAAGGCAATATTTTTGTGCGAACCCCAACCTTGGTACCTACAATAACACAAGAATAAACAAGTTAGACAAGAGATTGCAAGCCAAAACAAGGATTCCTCAAGAAATTCATTTGAATAGCAAAAGAGATAGAAAATGAAAGGAAGAACACAATGAAACTTGAAAGCATATCAAAATCTATTCTAAAGCAAGCAAACTCCTAATCTCTTAAGGGAATTGGTGCCAATTTGATGTGAAAATTGGCCCTTTCCCAACTCCAATGATACAAGCTTGATCAATGTTGATGTAGAGTGATGAATGATCCACTTTGTTGAATGATGTTGAGTACTCCAAGCTAAAAATCTGCATAACCTAGCTATGATTCAATAGAAATGGATGAGTATGGCTAATGATTTGAGCATGGTAACTTTGCATAATTTGTGGATGATCAAATGAGGAGAGGAGCTCTTCATTTATAGAATGCTAAGATGGATGAATGTAAAAAATGAAGCAATGTAGGACTAACATTCAACCAATGGAAAGGTGCCATTTGTCAACATGTGAATGGAGGAAGCTTGAGTACATTTTGATCAATGTGCAAATTTGAAATTTGAATTTTGATGAGATGACATGTTTAGGGGGGATGAAAGATGAGTTAAATGCCAAGTGGGAGACATGTAAGAGACAATGTAAGAGTTTTAAATGCTTTGTCGGATGGACAAGTCTATTTGGGGGGAGATTTCAAAGTTGGAGGAATATTCCCTTTTTTATGCCATTTTGAAAGTAAATAGGGAATTATTAAATCAACTAAATGATTTAATTGTGCAAGTTGCAAAATCTAGAGGATTGGAGTGATTAGGATTAGCATTAATCATGATTTGATTAATTTAAATGTTGTTAGTTGATTTGACCATTTTGACTTAGATTTTAGGATTTAAATAACTCAAAATGAGAAGAGAATGATTTAGACTTAGTTAAATAAATGTTTTTGATTTATTTAACCAAAGGGGGTGATGTTAGGTCGAATTAGATAAATGTTTGATTTGTTTTAAATTTAATTAGATGAACTTTAGAGATTTAAAGATATCAAGTTTCCACAATCCATCAAGTAGTGCTAATTAATTTCTGGATTTGATTGTGTTTTTGTTTTTCACATCGACGTTTCGAATCATACTACATGATCCATCATCAGGATGAAAGAGAGCTGGAGGAGAAAATGATTGTTGCAGACCAAAGCAAGCTAAAAAGAGAGAGGGGAGACATAAGGAAGGGGGCACAGAGTTTGAGGCACACGATTCGAGGTTAAGGGTGGATTAAAATTGTTTAATGAAAAAGAAATTGAAAATAAGAATAAATAAATTAGACAAAGTAATAAAGCAACAAAGACATAAATGATAAAGGTGTGAACCAAGGAAAAAACATAAAATGAAAAGCAGAAGAAAAATCAAATGGTGAGAGATAAAACAAACCAAAGGGGTTAAGGAAGAAATAATAAAAATAAACAAAGGAATGAAGAGGAATGCATGAAAGCTGAAAGAGATAGAGTAGGAGGATGAATAAAGATAAAGACAAAGATGATAAAGGAGCAGAGGGGGGATTAAAAAAGACAAGAGACAAAGAATAAAATGACTAGGATAAGATAAAAAGCAATAAAATTAGAAACTAGATACAAAGAGTTGAGAGAATGCGAGAATGGGAATAAAGAGCTAAAATAAAGGATTAAGACATATTAGGATAGAAAGAAAGAAGGCTAAGAAGTCAGAAGGTGGAAGGAGACAGGCCGGGAGAATGAAATACAAGAAGGTAAGAAGAATGGAGTAAAGATAAAATGAGAATAAATATAAAAGATAAGATAGAAAGGTGAAATTAAAATAAAAAAGGAAAACAAAGAGCCAAGGAATTCAGGAAACATGAAGCAGAGCCAAGAATAGGAAACAAGGAACAAAGAGGCAATTAAGAGAATAGGAAATGGGGAGTTACAAAATATAATCAAGAAATACAATAAATGAAATAAAACAAAGAATAATGAAAAAATGGAATAAAGAAAAACACAAATTGAGATTAAAGGGAAAAACCAAGCAAAATAAAACAAGAAACCAAGACGAAAAGGAAATAAGAATAAAATAAAATAAAATGAAATAATTATATAATACAATAAATAAAATGAAATGATATAACTATAAAATAAAATAAATCAAATAAAATAAAGAAGAAAGAAAAGGAGAAAACTCAAATCAAAATTAAAGAGAAGAACAGACCAAATAAAATAAAATGCAAAGAAAATTGGTATCAAATCTCAGGTCAGTCAAATCATCATCCTTCTCATTCTTTTGGGCCTTTTCGTCCCCTCTTTTGTTGGTTGTTTCCCCCCCCCTTCTTGTCATTATCCTGCTCTTTTTGGTTTGGTCACTTTACCTCCTTGTTTTGAGTCCTTCTCTCAGCTTCTGTCTTCCTTTTACTCTTTGTTTATCTCCCTTTTGTGCTGGTTTATTATTGTATTATTGTTTGTTTTTACTAGTTGCTTCTTATCTTTCTTTAGTTTATTTATTTATTTTTAACTCTCAAAAAAAATTTATTCTTATTATTTTTCTTTAGAAGTAGCGTTTGCTCCTTTGAAGCTTTTATTTGATTTATTTTTATTTTCATTTTGTTAGTTTCTTTCAATTTTCTTTATTTTATTTGATTTATTTTATTTTATTGTTATTTCATTTTATTTCATTTATTGTTATTTTCAATTTTCTTTGTCATTTGTTTTATTTTGGATTGTTTATCTCTTTTATCTCATTTATTTTATTTTTATTTTACTCGATTTATTTTCATTTTATTTGGTCAGTTTCTTTCTTTCATTTTTATTACTTTCATCAGCATTAATGTCAGTTTCTTTGAGGTTTTACTTGCCTTATTCTATTTTTGTTACTTTCTTTCATTTCTCTTTATTGTTTCTATTTTATTTTTTGAGTTATATCACTTGATTTTCTTATTTGCAAGTTTCTTTGTCTTTCCTTTATTTTGGTTTGTTTTTCTCTTTTATCTTAATTTCATTTTATTTATTGTCATTTTACTTGACTTATTTTCATCTAATTTGTTAGTTTCCTTTATCTTATTTTTAATTTCAGTTTTTCTTTATTTTACTTTCTCCTTTTCTTTATTTTATTTTATTTTATACTTATTCATTTTATTTTCAATTTTCTTTGCATTTTATTTTATTTGGTCTGTTCTTCTCTTTAATTTTGATTTGAGTTTCTCCTTTTCTTTCTTCTTTATTTTATTTGATTTATTTTATTTTATAGTTATATCATTTCATTTTATTTATTGTATTATATAATTATTTCATTTTATTTTATTTTATTCTTATTTCCTATTCGTCTTGGTTTCTTGTTTTATTTTGCTTGGTTTTTCCCTTTAATCTCAATTTGTGTTTTTCGTTTTTCTTTATTCCATTTTTTCATTATTCTTTGTTTTATTTCATTTATTGTATTTCTTGATTATATTTTGTACTCTATTTTATTTTCATTGTCTTTGTTCTTGTTTTATTTTGGTTTGCTTATAGCTTTAATTTTTATTTTTGTTTTTCTTTATTTTACTTTTCATTTTTCTTTATTTTATTTTATATTTATTTCATTTTATTTTATTTTATTTTCTATTTTCTTTGTATTTTATTTCCTCTGGTTTGTTCTTCTCTTAATTTTTGATTTTAGTTTTCTTTTTCTTTTTCTTTATCTTATTATGTTTTAATCCTTATTTTAGTTTTCTTTATTCTGTATTTTATTTTCAATTTTCTTTGTATTTGTTTTACTTATTGCTTTTTATTTATCTTAGTCATTTATTTTGTCTTGTTTTAATCCCTGTTCCTTTATCATTTTGTCTTTTATTTTTATTCATCTCTACTTATCTCTCTTTTCGTTTTCATGTATTCCTCTTCATTCTTTTGTTTATTTTATTATTTTCTTCTCATTCCTTTTTGGTTTGTTTATCTCTTACTATTTGATTTTTCTTCTGCTTTTCATTTTATGTTTTTTCCTTGGTTCACACCTTTATCATTTATGTCTCTGTTGCTTTATTACTTTGTCTAATTTATTTATTCTTATTTTCAATTTCTTTTTCATTAAACAATTTTAATCCACCCTTAACCTCGAACCGTGTGCCTCGAACTCTGTGCCCCCTTCCTTATGTCTCCCCTCTCTCTTTTTAGCTTGCTTTGGTCTGCAACAATCATTCTCTCCTCCAGCTCTCTTTCATCCTGATGATGGATCATGTAGTATGTTTAGAGATTTAATCAAATAATATGGATTATTTAATTAAATAAAGATAAGAAGATGAAATGACCTAGCTAATTACACAGAGACAATGATTTAATTAAGTCGGGGGATTTATTTAATTAAAATAAGAATTATGATGACTTTAATCAAATAAGGCTATTCGATTAAATGGTTAGATAGAGGGATAATTCAGGATGAAGCGATGTTAGTAGATCAGGATCAAGTGTGCGATATCAATCTGTATATTTTTCATGTCTACAATTTCCACAATACTGAGGGAAATTGTGTCTTGAGAAAATATCAGCATAGGGAGCATGAAGAATCCTTATGAGGAAACCGATGCCAATACTACAACCAACCACGTCATGAATCTTCATCCACCCATCACCCCATCCACAAATTGGGACTAACATCAAAATAAGGATGTGAATCAAAGCACAAAGAACGTTATCGAAGCAAAATAAGCTAAGAAGCATAATGGACAAATCAAATACACATGGATACCAAAAAATACAAAGAAAGATTATCCCTATCAAACTCCATTAGTCAAAGAAACTATGGGGAAAAATAAAAATGGGAAAATTATCCATCAAAGATGTCCACAAAAGCAAAAGCAGGCTTCCCAAGCAACATACAAAGTGTATCAAGCAATTGGTCCTAATTCCATGCACATTTTCGTATCCACCCATTATTGCTCATCTTCCCAAGTTTGGAGAGTCAAAGGGTCCAAACTGTCAACCAATCCATCTCCTATCCCTAAACACACTCCATCCACACCTCCATGCATAATATCCAATTCTCACATTGACCATGTGTTGGCAACAACCCTTCATCATAAGGATTTAGAAGGCACTCTATCGCAATGTGCACACAAAGATAGAGTTAACTCTGATATCAGCAAAGCAGATCAGGCATCTCAAAAGTTGCATTCAAGTGCATGTATCTTGGAAAAGCAACTTCTTCGAGAAGGATATCGATGGCACATTATGACATAAGCATCTATATTGACACCACCAAGTGGTTCAGCATGAGCTTAAAATCTTTTAGAAAAATTTAAAAAAATCAAAAAATGTGAAAATCCGAAAAAATAAAAAAATCATGAAAATAGTAAAGATAAAAAATTGTCCTCCAGTGAAAACCACTATGGTGGCACTTTGAGCAGGTACCATGATTAAAACCTAGCAAACAGGCGTCATGTGTAGAATTAAGCATCTGCGTGCACCAGTTCAGGTGGAAGCATTTCATCCCATCCATAATAAATGCAACATTCCATCCATCTCAGCCATAATAAATCCATTCATCCATGAACCATTTATCCAATTCATTTTCATCCATCGACATCCATCTTCTAAATTATCTTGATCTTGATGAAACTTTGGTGCACACTTTACACTTGCTTATGGTAAACATCTCGACATGGGTCATTTTCATTTATCCTATCCTATCCAAAAATTTCCAAGCCATGAAACATTGTTCATTGAAGCATTCCTCTATTAAAACACCTTATCTTATCGCAAGATAATCCATATCCATCCATCCATACACTTATCCAGTAATCCACCCATGGCATTCCGTACATTGCTAAACACTAGGGGTAGATATTTACATCTTACTTTGGGAATAAATCTTTACATATATCTTCCACCTTATGTGGTGATCCGAACATTGGTAAACATGAAATAAAATTGGTAAAAACATTTGTGAGAAAGAATCCAAATCACTAACCCATGGCACATTTTGACAAGAAGACATTCCTTATCAAGCTTTATCTTCCATCGAACATCAATCCAAACAATAACTATCAATCACATCTAATTTTCACTTCAAGCATCACATCAAATCATTCAAACAAATTTTGTTCCAAAATCAAGCTTCAAAATCCTGATCAATCAAATCCTTGCATTGTTGTATGTTATCATCATCAATCCTGATCAATTAAATCTTTGCATTATTGTGCATCCTCAACAATGTTATCATCATCAATCTAATCAATCCATCATCATCTTGGGATATCCATCCTAATCCTTGTGTTGCTTAACACTATCCTTGCATTGTTGTGCATCCGCAACAATGTTATCATCACCAATCCATCAATCAGATCAATCAACCTTAGCTTGTTTTTCAACAAAATCCCAAAATAGAGCATTGATATCATCACACATATCCATATCCAAATCATCAAAATCATGTGAAAAAAAATCCAAAAACATTCAAAAAACCAAGAACACCCAAAAACATCCAAAACATATCAAAATCCAAAAACACTCATAAAAGTCTTAAAAACATCAAAAACATGGCATTTGAACTACGTCATCTCTGAGCTTAACGTAGGCAAGGTTGATCTTTGATCAATTCCTGAGGCTCAAAATCCAAAAACATTCATAAAATCTCACAAAATCCAAAAACATTTGAAAATTTGGAAAATCAAAACATTTGTAAAATCTCTAAAAAATCCAAAAACAGCCTCAAAACATTCCAAAAAATCAAAAACATCCAAATATTTGAAAAAAATCCACCCATCCCATTTCACTACACCCACAATAATTATTCATCCATAATAAAATCATCGTCACCTTCATCCTTTGGAAAAACAAACATAAACAATCACAACAATTAGCAAAAGCAAGCTTCAATCATAAAATCAAAATCGAAACAACAAACCTTTAAACGCAAAATCAAACTCTTGATCATTTTCAAACATGGCAATCAACTGTATATCAACAGCCTATCAATCAACTTATCAACCCATCATCACCCTATACAATGCATGTCCTAGGATATATCGTTCCAACAATGGGCATCATATTGGACATCACCTTGGATTCTTATCCTATCAAAACACATCCCTTTGGCTAGCGATTTAGAGAGAAAGGAATGGGGCAACGATCATTATCTTTTGTCTGTTGTGCTTGTTGGACATTCTTGTAATATAACCTTGGCAAATACTTGCTTTGTTAGGTATGTATGGAACATGTTTTGGGTAGCTTGTTGACTATTGCATTGATAGGTTATACCTTTCCATGTTTTGGTTTGAGATGTTTGAAACTTCTTAAGTTCATCCTAGCAAGGTTTTTGTATGTCAGGTGTGAACAAGAGTACTCCTATCTGATTGTCAAATCAAATTCCATCTCACTAGGTGCAATGCCATCCTGGTTCTTTATACCTTGATGCATCGTACCTACGTGTGTTATTAAACATAAGGTAAGTAGCCCTTTTTAAATCCTAATCCTTGATAAGCGAAACATCATCTATCATCATCATCATCTCTAATAAAGTCTCGTCAAATCATGGACTTGCTGGATCCTCTTGTCATCATCTCGCTTCTTCTATCCTCTTTCATTCTAACATGCTATCATGACATGCATCCATCCTACATCCACAAACCATCAGCATACCGCATATCATTCATATCATACATAATAGGAAACACCGATCATTTCACATGCATTGCATTTGCATCATCATCATAATCTAGATCTATTAGTCTAAGCATCTGCATAAAACATCCATTGCATAATCATATAGGCATCATCACATCATTCGCATCATCCATTCCACATGCATTGCATCATCATTTAATATGTTTAGGATAATATATATTTGTTATTCTCAACATCTTAAAACCATCCCATCATCGTCATAACCATCCATATGTCCATCTTGAACCTCTTTGTCATGAGATCGACCCTCAAATTGAATCTTTTGCTCGATCTCTCGAGGGGGCAATGTACCAATATACTTCTTTCTGCTGGGGTATCTGAAAAGATCAGAAATTTTTGGAATTTTCATCATGGTAAGTTTATTCTTTGAACCAACGCAACAAGTACATTGCTTCAAAGAGGGGAAAAATGTAGACATGCAAAATTGGCATCATGCATTTAATTAATTCATATTCATCCATTCATTAAATAAATCAAGTTTATTTGATTTATCTCTAAAGTCCATTTAAATTAAACAAATTCATCTTTAGTACTAACATCATCCTCTTTGATTAAATAAATCAAGTCTTTATTTAATCAAGTCTTTATCATTTTCCATCTCTTTTTTTATTTAGTTTAATCCATAAATCTAAAGCAAAAAGGTCAAATCACCTAACATCCACTTATAGTTAACTAAATCATGATTAAAGTTGAATCTAATGCAAGTCCCATCCTCTAGCTTTTCCCACTTGCAAAAATAAAGGATTTTAATTAATTTATTAAATCTCTATTTTCCATCAACATGGCATAAAAATGGAATATTCCTTCAAGTTTGAATTCAAATCCAAATTGACATGTACATCCAACAAAGCATTTAAGAGCTCTTACATGTCTCTCACATAAGTCAAACTTGGCATTTAAGCCCCTTTTTCTCCCTCCAACAAGCCAAATTTGAAATTTGAAAAGGCCACCTAATGGCATTTATTGGCACATTGACCAAAACTTGCACATCCTCCATCCACTCACTTTTGGACAAGTGGCTCCTTCCTATTGGTTGAATCTTTGTCCCACATTCACCCATTTTGCATATTTCTCCATCCTATCATTCTATAAATAGGAGGTCTTATTCCTCATTTGAACATCCACAATCCACAATCCACAATCTTCATGCAAAGTTACTCTCTTCACATTGAGAGCTAATTTTTTCCATTGTCATGGCATTGCATCTTCATCATTTAGCTTGTCAAGGATTGGGAAAGGGCTTCTTTCCACAGAAGCACCAATCCACTATGAGATAGGATTTACTTCATGTTTTATATGCTTTAGTTATCTTGTCATTTGTTTGCATTTTGAAGCATGATGTATTATTTCATAGGGATGTTGAAGGTTTGTTTTTTTTTTAAACACTAATCATGCTAATGTATTGTTTAGAGTTTTAGCCATTTGCAGATTTTCACATTCATAGGAGGTAAGAATTATTCTAAATAACAACTCATTATCATTTATTTGAAAAAAATAATAATATATGATTAAAATATAATTAATTTTTTTATTCCTTTGCATTTTTATTATAAATTAATATAATAAAACCTTATAAAACAAGAACTATAAAACTAGGGGTCGTGACAGAGGGGTTCGGACCATTGTCCCATAAAGCTTACTATCCTTTCTGCTCGGATGCCTCAGACTCCCTCCTTCAAGTTTCAGCTTATGTGATTGTGTGATCCTGATCTCCATGATTATGTTGCTCAATGGTGGAGGTATGGTAGACCTTCCTATGGCACTGCAATGTATTTTTTTGCTAAGCTTCTTCAGTTTGTCAAGTATCAGCTTAAGCATTGGAATCGACAACACTACAAAAATGTTTTCCATGCGAAGTCTATTACACAAGCTAAGTTGGATGGTATTACGAGGATAATTAGGGAGAATGGGGTGACTAAGAATCTGTTGTGAGAGGATTCAAGGGCCTTGAAAGCTTTGGAGGAGTGGGAGTTGCGAGAGGAAGTCTTTTGGAAACAGAAAACACAAGTTGAGTAGCTCCAAGAAGGGGATAGAAATTCTACTTTCTTCTTCAATTATGTGAAGGCTAGGTGTCATGGTAGCTCTATTATTATTTTGGTCAATGATAGGAGGGAGACTCTTTCTTCATTTCATGATATTTCAAATGAAGTTGTCCAGTATTTTACTTCCTTATTCAGGGAGGATTCGCAGGGTAGTTATGTGGAGGAAGCCCAGGTCCTTTCTTGTATCCCTTCCTTGGTTTCTAGGGAAATGACAGATCATCTTATGGGGGAGATTTCTCTAGAGGAGTTGGAAGGGACTATGTTTCAAATGAAGAAAGGGAAAGCCCCAGGCTATGATGGCTTCCTGATTGAGTTTTTTCAAGAGTTTTGGGAAATTATCAAGCTGGACTTATTGGCGGTGGTCCAAGAGTCTCAGAGGAATAAGTAGATGTTAAAGGCTCTAAATTCTACTTTCCTTGCTCTCATTCCCAAGTGTGAGGGGGAAAATAGGTTAAGCCGCTTTTGGCCCATAGCTCTTTGCAATGTTGTTTATAAGATTATTTCCAAGCTAATTGCTAACAAGCTAAAAAAATGGCTTAAGGTGCTCATTTATGAGGAGTAGAGTGGTTTTGTGGAAGGTAGGCAGATTCTATATGGAGTTGTTATTGTAGTGGAGACCATTCACTTTATGGCCAATTCCAAAAAAAAGGCCATGTTTATCAAGCTTGATATGGCTAAGGCATATGATAGAGTCTGGTAGTCCTTCCTTCAGAAGGTTCTAGTTGCTTTTGGTTTTGGAGAAGAGTGGATTCAATGGGTTATGAGTTGTGTTATGTCAGTCTCTTTCTCTATTTTAATTAATGGGGAGCACTCTGAGCTTTTCAATGCTTCTTGTGGATTGATCAAGGTGACCCTCTCTCTCCTTACTTGTTTCTTCTATTTGTTGAAGGTTTGGGGTGCTTATTGAGAAGACATGTGGAGTTGGGCCTCATTCAGGGGTGGTGGTGGGGAGGTGATTTACCCCTACAATCCCATTTTCATTTTGTGGATGACACAACTTTGATGTGTTATGTCAGTCTCTTTCTCTATTTTAATTAATGGGGAGCACTCTGAGCTTTTCAATGCTTCTTGTGGATTGGGCAAGGTGACCCTCTCTCTCCTTACTTGTTTCTTCTATTTGTTGAAGGTTTGGGGTGCTTATTGAGAAGACATGTGGAGTTGGGCCTCATTCAGGGGTGGTGGTGGGGAGGTGATTTACCCCTACAGTCCCATTTGCAGTTTGTGGATGACACAACTTTGATGGGTATGGCCACTATTCGGAAGCTGTGGATCTGTGTAAGGTTCTGTATATTTATCTTGTGGCTTCGGGACAATTAATTAATGAAGACAAGTCTTCCATCTTTTTCTTCAACACTTTAGATACCATTCAGAGGAGAATTTTTCATATTCTTTAGTTTCAAATTGGGACTCTTCATGTGCCCTACCTTGGGATTGCTATCTCAGTGGGCAGGTTACCAAGGGAATCATGGTAGCCTATCTAGATAAATTTTGTGTGAAAGTTACTCATTGGACCAATCGTTGATTGTCCTTTACGGGTTGTGTTTAGTTTCTTAAATTGGTGTTCAAGCTCTCCCCATATATCAATGTATGATTCAGGTGGCCCCAATAGGTTTTATTAGGGAGTTGGACTCCTTAGCAAGACAATTATTATGGGCTAGCAGCTTGTTGTCTTCTAAATGGAGCCTTGTTAAATGGGATATTGTGTGTTTCCCAAAGTAGTATGGTGGTTTGGGGTTAAGGTAGTCGTCACTGGCTGGTATGGCTTTGACAGCTAAATTATATTAGCGGTGGTGTACTGAGTAGGATCATATTTGGGCTAGGATTCTATCCCATAAGTACTTCCAAGGTATCCCTTGGAAAGATATCCCTCACTACCCTCTAGTGGGAAAGGGCTCAATAATTTGGACCACACTCAAGAAAGGAGTTTCGCTTGTCAAGTAGGGCTTAATTTGGATATACAAACGGGGGATGGAGGCTCAATTTTGGTATGATTTATGGGATGGCTACCCCCCCCATTGTTTCTCAGTTTCCTAATTTTTTGAATTTGTGTCAGAGATTCTGTGATGCTAGATGGTCGAGGGTGAGTGACTTTAAGCTGCTATCTTTTCAAGGGAAGCTGGTGAGAGCAAGGTGGAAGAATCCTGATGAGTGGTCGGTGTTGATATGGAGGAGGAATGTGTGGTGCTTCATAACATTCTTCTAGCAGAAAATGTAGTCCCCTCATGGATAGGATGTTCTTTCTTGGTCTCCTAACCCGAAGGGTAACTATATTGTTGCGTTTGGATACCAGATGTTGTTTTCTCAAAGGATCGAGGGGGTGGAATTTCCTTGGTGGAAGGAGTGGAATAATTTCTCTTGGCCAAAGTGTAACTACTTTATTTGGACTTTGGCTTGGAATAGGTGTCTAACTTGGGATAATATCCAGAAGTGGGGTTTTCAGAGCCCCTCTATGTGTGTTCTTTGTGGGTGTGGTGAGGAGGATTCTTCTCATTTATTTTTTCGGTGTCCCTTTACTTTGCAACTTTGGAATTTTTGGTGGGGAGTTTGAAATAGGCCCTGTGTTCATGCCTCCTCTTTGGTGGATTTTTGGACTAGCTTGGGAAGACCACCCTCGTTGGCTTCCTTTTTGTAGGATGTATGGTATGTCGGGCCTATTTTCTTACTATGGTAGGTGTGGCTGGAAAGGAATAGGAGGATTTTCAGGGGTGAAAACTTATGGATCCAACAGGTGTGGTACATAATTTTAGGCATGATTCATGAGACAATTGAAGCTAAGTGGGAGGTGGTGTTGTCATTGGAGAAAAGGGATGTGGAGATGGTGGATAGGCTAGGTATCTACAGGCTTTCCTCGACCTTTGCTTGTTGCAAGAGAGGAAGTCGAGTGAGGTAGCAAGTTCAAAGCGTGGGGAGCTGGTAGCCCCCTCCGGTTGGCACTTTGAAGGTTAATACTAATGGTTCTTCCTGGGGCAATCTGAGACCTACTGGAGTTGGTGGGATTGGCAGGGACTCTTCTTGTTGAGTGGTTTTCCTCTTTTCTATCCATAAAGGTTTGCAAACTATTAACCTTATGGAAGGTTTGGTGATCCTCTATGCTTTAGAAAGGGCCTACGCCTTGGGGTGGTGCAAGGTTATTTGTGAATTGAATTCTCAAGTTTTGATCAACTTGCTTAATGAGTAGAAGGTGTCTAATGTTAACTTGCAGTTAGCTATGACAGTGCAACATATTTTACAGATAAGTTCCTTGATGGAGTTAGTGTTTTTTGTTCCATATTCCAAGGGAGTAGAATAGGGCAGTTGATTGCCTGCCCAAGTGGGATTCTAAGCATTTGGATGGCTGGAAGATTGAACAATGGGTGCAGGTCCCCCATGAGCTTTGTCTAGACTTAGAGAGGGCCCTTGTTGAGGACAGAGTTGGTCCTGATGCTGGTTGATTTGTCTCTTTCTCTTTTTGGCTTGCTCTTTTGGGTTTCTTTGAACTTTATCCCTTTGCTTTTATGTAATACTCTGTTCTAAGGTTCAATAAAGTTTTTACCCCTTTTTATTAAAATAAAAAATAAAAATAAAATCAAGGTAAACAAAAAATGTGTCCTCTAGTGTTATGGATGATGAACAAGCATAGATATATGTAATCATGATAAATAATAGATATGTTATGTAATTTGTAAACATGTGATTACAAATAGAAGACATGTAAAGTGTATCATAATATATAAGCATGATACAAATTGTGAGATAAGACCATGTAAAAATGTAATCATGATAATATAATGTTGTGTAAGAATCATAATATAAGGGCACACATATGTATTCTAAGATAAGAGTGTGTATTTATGTAAGCATTAACTCGATATACATAAACTAATTGCATGGAGTTGCAACATCATCAAGAAATAAAAAGAGGATGCCCCTAAGTGGGAACCATAACATATGTGGGATATTGAAGAAGACACGAGACATAATATAGAAGGTGAAATAAAAATTAAAACATAAGAATATGTGAGAAAATAAGGCTCACAAAAAAATAAGAAAAATAGCCGAAGTAAAAAAGGAAGCAAGATAATGCAACAAACAAGTCTCAAGCAAAAAGGAAAAATTAAAAAAACTAAGTAAAAGAAACCAAGTTTTTGGTCAACATGATGATAATGGCTTCCTTAATTTTATACCTTTAATCATCCCAAATTGATAAGGAAAATATAATATAAAACTCATACATAACATTAAAAATAAGTGTCCTGAACCACATATGTCAAAGTCACTTGTGTCAACATGCCCTATTAAAGGTGCTTTTGGATCATCCACACACTAGCAAAATAAGATGAAAACAACATAACATTAACATTGAAAACTTAAAAGTGAAACACAAAATCAATATCTCAACCAATATTATGAGAATGATTATCATAAAAAATATCATCTTCCCAATCATGAAAAGTATTATATTCTTATAGTGAAGCTATTATTTGTGTATGTTGTATCATATAATTCTTATCACTACATGTAATGTGAGATCATTAAAAATGTATGTGAAAGAGGTACCAGGTAAATGCAAGAAGATGAGTTTTCTTCTAATGGAAGTTTCAGACTTACAAAAAACCTGAAATCAGGCAAAATTAGATCTCGTTATTTAGCAAACGGGATCCCATTTTGCTTTAGGACCCCAAGCCAAAAATGGGATCCCATTTTTTTGAAATGGGATCTCGTTTTCTCCAAAATGGGATCCTATTTCATAAAGGCTTAAATTTAAAAAAAAAACACTAAATGGGATCCCATTTCTAGAACGAGATCTCGTTTCTAAAAAAATCAATTTTGGCCTAGTTTTTGCTATGGGTTTTGGGTCCTAAAAAAGGCTTGGGGAGCTGACCCTTAACTTTGGACCTACTTTCACCTACAACTTGAAGGTCATGTTAGTGTTAGTAGAAAATAGTGACTTTTGACATATGTCTGTTCAGACTTTTTTGTAGAATTTTTTGACGAAATTAAAACCCATTATAGATGAGATCATGTAGATTCCAAATATATAAAACTTTTCTACAATAGGATTATTTTTCCTATTTTTCAAATATTTTTTTGATGAAATTAGTCCATAAACTTGAAATATTAGGGTTTTTTATACTTTAATAATTTTTTATTAAATAATTTTTTGAAAAATAATTTATAGGTGCATATTCTTCAAAAAGTAAAATTCAATTTAAAAAATAAAATAAAAAATGATAAGTTTAGATCATCTTATGCGTGACGTACATGAGGAATTTTCAAAACAACAATTATGACCAATAAAAATTAACGAAAAAAATCATTAAAAAATTACAAAAAATATCGTGCACATTCTTCAATGTGTTACATATTTTTCCCAAAAGGATTCAAAAACTACAATTATTTAGGTCAAAATATGGATGATGTACACGTGCATGGTATGATAAAAAAAAGTGACTTTTAAACAGTGGTTTTTAGACATGTCTATTAAAAATCAAGTTGTGTCATTTGGGTATTAAAATAAATTACATATTTGAAAACTAGACTTGGAGTACTACATTTCATATAATTACTGACTTTTTTTAAGATTCAATCTTTAAGTGCTTCAATTTTTTTGGTCAAACAAGACAAATTTTGAAAAATCAAGGAAAACACTTCCACTTTTTGACCAATAATTGGACTCAACTTCTTGCACACACCCTACCAAATAAAATTTGCATTTCCACTATCATTGTTCTTATTTCTATGTATATACATTTTCTTGGAGAATCTATAGTTGTTTATTACTTGTATCTTTCTTTGGTAGGTAAGTAGTTGAATATTGAAGATGAAGTAACTTTAAACATACCATTCATAATTCCTTTATTCCTTCTCTCTTTCCTTGGTACATGTGTAGTTGGTTCCTCATATTGATCATTTGTTCACATGCATTTATCAAAACCTTTATTTTTATTTATTGTAGAATGTGCCAATTATGGTACTTCAGGCCTTGTATTTTCTTGAAGTGTTTTATACTATGAAGGCAAGAAACTAACATTTTATTTATATCCTTATAAGTTCTTATGGTATCATAAGTTTCTTTTTGTTTTTTTTTTCTTAATTATACATTTTATAAATATCATGGATAAGATATTTTCACTCACAAGAAGGTTCATTTGGTGGTGTCACATATGTATCCAAAGTAAAATGGCTTTCTTTTGATTCATATTCATGTGGATCTCTATCAATTTTGACCACTTGATCATCATGAATATATTTGATATATTGATGCAATATAGATGATATTTCTTTGAATTGATCTATTCATGGACTATTGAGTGAAACAAACCCACCTATCCAAAAAAGGAATAATATGACATAAAACTAGCATTTCCTTCAAACCACTTGTAAAGGAAAAATAATACATCATATAATCTCATTTCAAACATGGTTAAATTGTAGATGACTAATAACACAAGGGAGAAATCCTTAGGATTACTATAAGAGATGGATATTAGCATTGTAAGGGTGACATTTTATGTTGAATTCCAAGTTATTGAAATAAAGAATGCAAAGAAGAATCATGTGTTGTTGGGAAGGTTATTTTATTCTTGATCCAAGCTATATATGTGGTTTAACAACCACATGATAAGTTTTGAGAATAAGGCGAAAAAATAGTGGTTCTATTAGACTATTTCCTAGGTTCCACTTATGTTGAGTCTATCAATATTGAAGAAAGGGATTTGGAAGATATCTATTGCATCATTATGAGTAAGGAAAATCATATATAGCCTATACATGAGGGTTTTCTCACCCTTGTAAATGCTTCTAAAGTATATTTCGACTTGTAAATGGAGTGTTGGTTGATAGGAGATTGTGAACTTATAGGGAATTCATAAAAAAAATTGTGAAGTGCCAAGGCATATCAACTAACGCGCATCCTGCACATCAACACAAGTGTGACACAAAAAGTTCATAATGTGTATGCAATTATACACTTAGAATCACTCCAAAGAGTACCTAAATTATTAAAAATCATCAAACATAAGTCCACAATGGATCCTAGTCCAATAGCTCACACATGTGCACTATCTCTAATAGATTACTAACTTTGTACCTTACTTCAACTAGGCTAATATTCCTTATAAATATTATGAAGAAATGGAGTGGGTTTTTCTTCAAGAACTAACTCACCTAACCATATTCACATATCCCTTTAAAGACACTCCAATGACATATAGGGAACAAACAAATATTTTGTACAAGACTAGATCACCTTTAATACCCTCTTTCTTTGTAGGTTTGTAGAACCCAAAGTGCCACAAGCATTAAGGTATACATGAGAAACCTTTTCCATCTTGCATATTTTTATGTGTGGATGTTTAGGGTCTACTAGTTTCAAATTGTATCCCAAGTATTTAGGCACCAACTAGAGATCATAGAGAAAAAAATATTATGCATTTTATATTGGATAGTATTATAATGTAGTTTTAGATAATAATAAAAAATATGACAATTGACTAGGGAACCTATTTTGTTTCAAGAACTCTACAAATTTTATTGTAAATATTTAGTACCATAAGAGTACACCGTACAACTTGTAGGGCATTAGAATAATGGAGCCCTTTAGTGAAATTCTTGGGAATATTTTAATCAGAATTTGTGATGTAGGATGCATGTATTGGGATGAGTGCATTCTAGCACTATTATGGGCCTACTTGACTACTTCAAAGTGGTTGTTGGCTATACACAGTCTTAGCTAGTGTATGGAAATGAAGAGATTATTTGAATTTAATGCCTAATATGTGCATCACATAAGTAACACACATTGGAGGATGCAAATAACTATGCATAGTGATTTGAAAACTTGAACATCCAAATAAAAATGCTTCCTAGTCATATGGAGTTAGCCTGTGGAGAAACAATGACAAAAGGTATGACATGATCGCTACTCAAGCATAAGGATTTTTAGCTTGGTAAATTGGTAATATTATTTGATATCAAGTTTCAAAGAAACTTGGGAAAGATCAATGTATGATGGCTTGAGATTTATGTCATAAGAGAATTAATGGAGAATGACATGGGGAAACTAGACGTGTTTGATTAGACTTCCTTTAAAGGGACACCAAATAAGGTCTTTATGACCAAGCTACCAAGAAATTAAATTTGAATTTTAGTCATGCAACATGTGAACAATTCTACATTTATTTTAATAAGGTTACCAATAACCAATAGTACATTTATATTTAAACCTAAAACTATTTTAAGTTTAAATTGGCAATGAGTTTCTTCTTTCTATAAAGTTAAGGGATTTGTGTTTGCACATTGATTTAACATAGGTAAGATCTATTTATGAAAGGAACCATCTTGGAAAGAATATTTAGTAATCAACAAAAAATATTTGTAAATGGTGATAAGTCAATAATTAAATATTATTGCAAGAATATGGGATATTACAATTGAATGTATTGTTAACTATTGGAGTGATGTTGCATAAGGGTGTGAGCATGTGCACTGACATAATTTTTAGTTAAGTTTTGGGATGGAATGTTGTGAGGATGTTTATTGAAAATGAAAGGCTAAGATTTTGCTTCTCTTTTGATCAAGTACAAGAATTGTGGTGATAGTGAGATTAAGGTGAACATCTATTTTTTCATGTCATCTATATAAAAATGAATTTGTTTAAATATGGTGATGCTTCTTTCCTAAATAATATAAAAAAATTATTTACATGTATTTTGTAGAGTAGAAAGAGTTTTTATGGCTTGATAGATAATGGTGGGTGATCCCACAAAGCTAGTTTACAATTTTTGGGAGATTTTATTTTTTGTTGAAATCACATATTTTTAGAAAATATAATGATTTAAGCCTTAAAAAGTTTCATTTAAAGCATTCCAATTGAAGAGGGTTTGATCAAACTACCTTAGATCAAACCCCCTTGGATAGAACCCTGCTAGTTTTAAACCATACCTATAACAAAGTCTCTTTTACACCTATCAAAATGTTGATAAAAAACCACTTTTGATTTACCTTTTGGGGGATCAAATGAACTCATTTAAAATTTATTTTTTGTAAGTATGTAGTCCTTATTATATACTTCTAAAAAAATATAATTTTAAATAAATTTAATTTTATTATTATATTTATTTTTTTATTTATTGTGAATGTAGGTTTTTCATTGAAAATCAAGCTCTATGTTCAGCACATATGGAAAAATAGAAGATTATTAAAACAAAAATTTAAAAAATTGATAAATACAAAAAAAGTTGTGTTATACAGTCCGCCTATGAATTGTAATTGGTTTGACTTCAAAACTTTATTAAGGAAAAAATATTCAATAAAACACTATGAAACAAATTGGAAGCACTAGATATCATAGTTACAAATATAAATTTGAAAAAAGTAGAATTTTGTCCTTCATGGAAAAAAAGTTGTGTCATACGGTGAGTGTCACTCCTTAAAAATAGTGTTTACTGTAAAACTAGTTTTTGAAGGAGATGGAAAAAGAAGTGCAATCTAATCCCAAAAATTTTGAAAAAAATCTACAGACAAAATTTCACAAATCACTATTTTGCATCATCTTCAAATTCCTCAAGGTTTAGCCGCTATAGGTACTCGAAAGTGAAGATTTAGTTAGAAAAAATCAGTTCAGTGTCCAGTTTGGCCAAAAATTGTAAACCAGTATTGTGGGATCACCTTGGTGTGGCACTACACATTTTTCACTGTAAACGAAGGGATTCTCATCAATTTAAAAATAATATGGATTATGTAGAACTCACACAACAATATATATATATATATAGAAAAAATTGATTCCATAAAGAAAAGTACAATTTTGCACACCATATGATACCATTAACAACTACCATGATATTTGTGAACTCATCCATATTAAAAAATTGAGTGATAAAATCCATACTAACACTCACCCATGGCCACATAGGGATAGATAGAGGTTGTTATAACCCACTTGGTGCCTAAGTCACTAACTTGTCTTGTTGATAAGTGAGGAAAATTCTTGCATAGGCCTCCATATATCACCTTATCTTTGGCCAATAGAACCCTTGTTTTGGAAACATAAGAGTTCTCTTTTATCCTAAGTTCCTTACCCACATGGAGTCATGACACTCTTGTAGAATTTCCTTCCTCAACTATTTCCATTTAGGGACATACACTATATCCTAAGCAAACATAAAGAGTCCATCCTTAGTGTTGTACCTTTGAGTTATTCCTTCCCTGACCTATCTTACCAACTTTGCAACATAAGGATACTTCTCTAGTCCTTCTAGAATCCATTTCAAAACATCCTTAAAGAGGATAATTTGGATCTCACTTGGCCTTATTAAGTGAAACTCCTCAACACTAGTGAGCTAGGCTTTCCCTCTTAATGCATCTACAACAATATGTTTATTATTTTGGTTGCGAAGTATATCAAAATCAAACTCTACCAAGAACCCCTACCACCTTGCCTATTTTGGATTTAGCTTAACTCAATTCTTAAAATAGGTTGAGGTTATGTTGTTTTTTTCACTATGAAAGAAAATCATAGGAGATAGTGCCTCCATACGCTTAAACAATGCGCAATCCCAATAATCTCTTATTTATGCATGAGATTCTAACACTCTTTATCATTAAAATTCTTAGATTCATATGCCAAAAATTTTCCATGCTACATTAAGACCCCTCTTATTCCTTACTCGAATGCATCAATTTGCACTTCAAAATACTTCCCAATATATGGTAGAACCAACATTGACTCCACTATGAGATTCTTCTTTAAAGCCTCAAATTCCTTTTATCATTTCTCTCCCCAATGACATATCCTATCCTTTTTTAGTAAGTTGATCGAAGGGGCAACTACCTTGGAGTAACTCTCCACAAACTTCTAATAATAATTTGCAAGTCCCAAAAGCTATCAAACTTTATGGACTGATCTAGGTGGTTCCTAGTCCTCTATGGTTTTCAATTTTTTCAAATTCACCCTTAGCATACTCTTACCTATTGCATGCTGAAAAAATTGGACTTCCTCCTATCCAAAGGAACACTTTATCTTCTTCACATATAAATGGTGCTCTCTTAGCATATCAAAAAACCTCTACTAAATGAACCTTATACTCATCCATAGTATTTCTATATACTAAGATGTCATCAAGATAAACCCAAAAAATTATCTAATAAAGTTTTAAGAACATTGTTCATAAGAGTACAAAAAGTGGCAAGTGCATTGCACAAGCCAAATGACATAACCATAACCTCATAAGAAACATAAATTGTGGTTATAAAATTATTCTCCTCAACACAAACCATAATATTTGCTTGGAAATAACTTTGTTTCAAATCTATCTTGGTAAAGCATATTTCCCTAGTCAACTTGTCAAAGCAATTTTTGATGAGAGGGAACATATAAATGTTCTTCATAGTGATATTATTTAGATATCTATAATTCATAAAAAAAATTATAGTGAACCATCATTTTTACTCTAAAATAATATGGGGGCTACATGTGGGGACCTATATGGTTGAATGTACCTTGCTTCCAAAATCTTAGTCAACTACTTCAGCTAATCCAAGATTCTTGTTTAGATAAGTGATGCTCGAGTAGGAAAACTTTCCCCTAGCTCAACCTTAATTCAATTATCCATGTTCTAGTAGTGTGGGAGAATTATTAAAAAAAAATCTAGCATAACATAATTTTTAAATCTCAATGAAATAGTCCACCTTGGATGAGATGGATGCCTTTGATGACCTACCCTCATTCCATCCACCAAGGAGGGAAGCCAAAAATATAATACCCTTTCTCTTCCTCATGGCCTTTTGAAAGCTCATAGTAGACATAGACTTTGCAATGTGGCCTTCTCGGACAATCCTCACCAAGCAGGCCTATTTTCAATCTAAGAATATCAAACTTTCTAGATACCAAACCAAGGATCTATCATACCCCATTTTAATAACTCTTACCCTAGAATGAAGTCAAAATCTTTCACTATTATGGTGACCAAATCAACATGGTTGATGGGGTTGTTATAGTAATCAAAATACCTATCATTTAATTCGTCAATTTGGTAGTTTCTATAGGATCTTTAATCTAATGTTGAAAAATAATAAAATATTACTACCACACCATTGGATAATTTAAATGATTAGCTAATTCACACTTTGTAAAATTGAAATGATTAAAGTTCTAATTTAATATTATAGATTTAAAATTATTGAGATAATCCATGCTTGTAGAATTAAAAGAATTAAGCTAATTCACACCTATATAATTGAAATGGATAAACTATCTCACACTTCTACTCTACCATGCATCTAGAATCAAAAATTCTAACGATAGAAACATCGTAAAGAGGAAAAATCAATGCAAAATATTGTTTTTGATTTTTTTTGTGACTATGAAAGGGTCTGCAAACTTTAGTAGAGTGAATGCATAACATTCTAATATGGATTGTAGAAGGTGAATTAAAAAAGTAACTAAATGCAACAAATTCACAAGATTGAAACAATCAACAAAAAGGAAGACTAACTAAGAATCATCTCTATTTGGACGAGTAGGGCCAACTCTCCTTTTAGAGGGATCTAGAAACTAACAAATTTGGGAAACTTTCCTATTTATTAATATTCAATGGGCCCCAAAAGGGGGTGAATTACAAAGGGTAAGGGTTTCCTTTTTTTTCTTTTTCTGAAAATAATATCAACTAACTAAATCTAGAAGACAACAACCCTATTATATATTCAAGATTTGTTCCTAAAGCTATAATCTGGGAAATAGACTAGTAAAAGACTAGTTGATTACAACACCAGTCTTAACCAAGGACTAAGATAACAATAGCTCTTTTATTTTGATAAAGAGATCTTGTCAAAATAGATCACAAGGCATATTTTCTCCGAGTCAATTGGTATGTGGAAATGATAGTTCCTTACATTAGTTGAGATACTATATCAAATATAACTGGGAGTCTTCTAGTTGAACAAAACTTGGTGATTTTACAAATTGGTTTTACTTGAGTTGGTGAAAGTATTTTATCCACAGAGGCTTTATTAGAGAGGAGGGAGTTTGAAACCCAACTTAGAGTTTATTGATTAATTCCATAGTTGGTTGCAATCCCTTAACTCTAGAGAGGTTCAGGAAGTTCGACCATGAATCCTAAAATAGTTAGTCATAAAATATGTGCATTCATGCACATAAAGAGGAACATTCATCATCCAATAAATATATTATACAAAATAAAAAATTATAATTACATGCTCTATTCAGTCCTTGCATTAGCTATTTTTTTAATTAAAACACCAAATATATCAAGTGTCTTAGAACATGGATAAATGATCTCTCAAAAAAATCAATTAAAATAGCATAACTTTGACCCCATCATTTCCCTCCCTATTGAAATTAATTAATGTCCTCATGGCTTAATTTGTATGGTCATATTGTTGGCTTGTTTCCTCTTTCTAACTGTATAAGAGTGAATTTGCACCCTATGTGCAATTCCCCTTTTTTCCTTTGTCCACCTTAGAAAACCAAGTTTGGAGGCTTAATTTCACTTAAGCCCACTGCTTGCATTACACTTGGCACCTGTTTTGAGCATCGGTGGAGACATTTCTATCAGGGACGCCCACGCGGCACACAAATTTCTGCGTGGCACACCTACATCCCTAAAAGATTCCTACGTTTGGAGCCTACAAAGGTGTTACACTTCCCATAAGGGGTCGATTTGTAATGCCCTCCTCGTCCAACCGACCTAAATATGGTCATTTTCTTCCTCATTCCTTCATATTCAGTCCTTGAGCTGGCATTTAGGGGTTGGAAGATCTCTTCACCACTTTTGGAATCCACACACAAGCTTCACAATCTCTCTACAAATACTTTGCACTTCATAGCAACAACATCAACACTTCATCACGTCAGTAGAGCAAGTGTGGAACAAAACACCATTGTAGTAGAGGCTTGAGTTCCTCTCATTTTCTCCCCCATACAACCTTGAGCACTCTTGGTGGAGGTGGTAATCTTTCACTCCTCTCCTCTATTACTTGGTTGAGTAGCATAACACTATTTTGTAGTGCTTTAGTGTTATTTACTTTATTTCTACTTCTCTATCTATTTGGCTATCTGTGGAGGTGGGAACACCAAAATGGGGTCCGATTGAGGCAGGCCCCTATACAGCTCCAACAACTTCTCTCTTTCTCTTGTGTGCAGGTATTGAAGACATTCACGAGCTGGAAGCTTCATCACTCGCATGATCATAAGTATCTCCTTCCTTTCTTCTCCTTATCTTTATCATTTACTCTTCACTTTATCTTAGTTCTACCACTTCATCACATTCTGTCATTTTCCTACACTCTGTCAATTCTTAGTAATCAGATTGCTAGTTGTTGCTTAGGCATTTTCTGAGACATTCTCACTCTCTAGTCCCTACAAGATGCCAACGCACCTCTGGGATGCCAGTGCGGTGTGCTATTGTCGGCTTTCTGCACTAACATCCTTTAGTCGAGAGCTTGACAGTTTGTCCAGAGAATCTCTATGACTTGCTCTTTCAGATTCTAAAACTCCCGTTGTTGTTCCATTGAGGTAATATAGGGTAGTTCACCTCATGAGGTTCTCTGAATAGAGAGAACTCATGAGTAGTGAATCCCCCTATATCACATTTTGGTGAACCCGACGTGAAGAACATTGTTCTTCAAAAAAATTGTAATGGATTTAATATATTCTTTTATTAGTTATGTATCTAATATTATCCAAAATATTAATGATATTCCATTTAATGCATGTGATGGTGGCTTGGATTTTCCCATGTCACTTGGTGTCCTTGATCCTTCTCATGAAGTTCCTCTTTCTTCAGAGGATATTTTGTTGCAAGAAGATGAAATCATTGATACCTTTCTTAATATTACTCTACCCTCTATCCATTCCAATGCACTCTCTTGTAGAGATGATGTATTAGTAAATGATGAAATTCCTTCCACATTTTATTCTCCTTGGGTCGATGTTGAGAGTGTCCCTTCTAATAACTATTCCACATTTGATCCTATTTGGATTGATGTTGAGAATAAGTCTTCAAATAATCATTCTACTAGTTGTGATTATTCAATAAATGTAATCTATGTCTCTACTGCCTCTCAAAGGCCAAAGAGACTGATTATTTACGTGACTCCAGCTAGTCCTACTCCTAAAAGGGTTTGTTCTATTGATGGTGTTCCATTTAATAGTAAGTCTCCTACTATTCTTATGGCTCCCTCTTATAGAGCGGTAGCCCATACTTATGAGAATAGTATGAATGAACAACCAAGTCTTCCTTTAGCTCCTAGACCTACAACTAAAGCACCTAGTGGTAACAGTCTTGTCGAGCAACCTCGTGTTACTCCAGATATGATCTCATTGTGGGACTTGCTTCAGTTTGATCTGGTTTATCAAGGTATGCTTCAGGAAGCCTTGCAAAAGATCCTCTTGCCTTCTTCCACTAGACCGATGGATGCTAATGCATTAATGATGTATATTCGTGCGGATTTGTCAAATATTCTACCCGCAAGAGCTCCCGCCTCTGGAGGTATGGAAGCAAGCGGATCCTCTACTAATTATAGTTAATATTAATAACATTGGCATTAGGCGTACTCTCATTGATGCTGGTGCGGCACTCAATGTATGCAGTATTGATCTATTGCACAAGATTAATATTGACCCATCTTCTATTAATACTTTTGTCATCCTTCGTGGGTTCGATAATGTCAGTCAACATTCCTTAGGCACGATAGTCTTGCCTTTGAGGTTGGGACCTATTACCGTACCTACCCTTATACATGTGGCAGAAAAGTTACCATGTAACCTTCTTATTGGTAGGCCATGGATTCATGCTATGGGTGCAATTCCTTCTACCTTGCACGAATGTATTAAGTTCATTGCTAACAATTGAGTGGTCACAGTCAAGGATGACCCTAGTTCTATGCACTTATGTGAAATGGTAGTTGTTGGTCAGGCTTCAGTTGTGCCTACTCTTATTACTTTAGTGTCTTCCACTATGTCAATGTTTACTCCAGCAGTACCTTCTACAAAGGGTACTCTTGAGATAAATATCCCTGAAGAAGATCCTTCTAAAGCAAGGAGTCCTAAGTGTGCTCCTTCTACCTCTTCTCAAAAGAATGCATGTCTTGGTGATGATTGGAGTTCTTTAAACTTCAAAAACTCCTTCATTGGAGAATATAAAGTCAACTCGATCCATTTAGACCTTCCGACAACATCATTCACACCCGTTATCAAAGATATTCATTCTTTTGTATTGCAGGGCAATGTGGATGCAAATTGTAATGTTCTTGTTGTTGATCCTCCTTTTGAGGAAGATGATCACACTTATGTTAAGGAGGTTAATGTTGGCAGTCCTATCAAGAAGGTTGATAGTGATCCCATAAAGAAGCATAATCCTCTTTGTTGAAATGATGCTCTCTATGGAGATCCTCCTCCTTTATCTTCAATCTTTGTGCCTTCTTCTTCTTGTGAGAAGTCAAAATTTTCTCCACAAGAGAAAGGGTTGCTTTCCACTCCTCATCCTTTATCTGAGCAAGAGTGTATTCTTTTGCGGCTTCTAAAAGCCCACTTAATCACTCTTCCTTCTCCTACACATAAGAAATCCCATAAACATGATGAAGGAGAACATCCTTTTTGTGCATACCATCGAGTGCTTGGCCATTCCACTAGTGAATGTAAGGCCTTGAAAGATAAAATACAACTTCATGATTTAGGTTCCATCAAACTCTTCTTTGATTGATGCACCTTCCTTTTCTTTTCTTGACAAGTGATATCGAGGTTTACCTCTATCCTGTTCTAAGTATTTTGCATGGTTCTCCTCCCCTATATGTTGGGAGCAATGATAACTCCTCTTAGAGATGTGTGTCCCTCTTAAGGACCCCTCTCTTTTCTCTCTCTTTCAATTGAAGTGTCCATTGAGTGGACCCCTCTTCCTTTTGAATGGTTCCTGAGGGACCTCTTTGAAATCTTTTCTCAAACAAATTTATTGAAATCTAGCTTGGGGGTGGCCTGAATAGACCTATTTCATATCTTCATGTCTAGCTTGGGGGTAGCCTGACTAGACCTCACCTTTCACATAACGCGTCCCTTGAGTGGACCCCTCTTTTTTTCACACCGGGTTCCCAATGGACCCCTTTGAAAGTTTTACGGTCTGCGTGACTGACCACTTTTAAACATGTTCTATCTACGGGTAGACGTGTCACTGCTTTTGACATGTTTTATCTATGGGTAGACATGTTGTCGCTGCTTGAATCTATGGAGTCAGCTTCTTAGGGTTTCCTTCATGTGAAATTTCTTGAAGGACACCTTCCTTGCAAATCTGCAGGTCTGTAAGGCACTTTCTCGGCCTCTTCCATGTGAGAGATCTTGGGGGATGCCTCCTTGTAGGTCTACGGGCTTGTGAGACGCTTACACTTTTGCTAGGTGATATGGGTTCTCCTCCTCGAGTGGGGTTTGCTTTTATCACCTCTTTTGTGGTGTGAGTTCTACTCCTGAGTAGGTTTTGCTTTCACTACACACTTTTTGGTGATACGTGTTTCCTCCTTGAGCGGGGTTTACTTTTATCACCTCTTTTATGGTGTGGGTTTTACTCCTAAGCGGGTTTTGCTTTCACCATGCGCTTTTCGATGATACGAGTTTCCTCCTTGAGCGGGATTTGCTTTTATCACCTCTTTTGTGGTGCAAGTTCTACTCCTGAGTAGGTTTTGCTTTCACCACGCGCTTTTGAGTGATAAGGGTTTCCTCCTTGAGCAGGGTTTGCTTTTATCACCTCTTTTGTGGTGCGGATTCTACTCCTAAGCGGGTTTTGCTTTCACCACATGCTTTATTCATCTCTCTCTTCTCTCTTGTATATACCAGATCGAAGATATACACCTTCATCCTAAGTATATGCTCCTTCCCTCTTCATCTTAAAATTCTCCTATGTGTTAGGGACTACACATAGTACTAAGACAATCTTCTACATCGAGATCTCTTTACTTTGCTAACTCAAATCCTTTAGCTTTTTATATTCTAACATTGCTATCTATTGTAGGTTCTTCTTGTCTAATGTATTATCTACTTCCTCAATGGTTTAGGTATACATTTCTAACCTTAATCTTTCTTCATCTACTTTACCGAGCACTCATCAGTATTCATGCTCGCTAAAGTGGGGGAAAAATGTATAAGAGAAAATTTGCACCCTATGTGCAATTCCCCTTTTTTCCTTTGTCCACCTTAGAAAACCAAGTTTGAAGGCTTAATTCCACCTAAGCCTGTTGCTCGCATTACACTTGGCACCTATTTTGAGCATCAGTGGAGGTGTTTCTATTGAGGATGCTTGTGCGGCACGCAAACGTTTGTGTGGCACGCTTACATTCCTAACAGATTCCTGGATCTAGAGCTTGCAAAGGCATTACACTTCCCATAGGTGGTCGATTTGTAATGCCCTCCTCATCTGACCGACCCAAATATGGTCATTTTCTTCCTCATTCCTTCATATTTAGTCCCTGAACTGGCATTTAGGGGTTGGAAGATCTCTTCACCACTTATGGATTTCATACACAAGCTTCACAATCTCTCTACAAACACTTTACACTTCGTAGCAACAACATCAACACTCCACCACGTCAGTAGAGAAAGTGTGGAACAAAACACCATTGCAATAGAGGCTTGAGTTCCTCTCATTTTCTCCCCCATGCAACCTTGAGCTCTCTTGGTGGAGGTGGTAAGCTTTCACTCCTCTCCTCTATTACTTAGTTGAGTAGCATAACACTATTTTTTAGTGTTTTAGTGCTATTTACTTCATTTCTACTTCTCTATCTATCTGGATGTCCGTGGAGGTGGGAACACCAAAACGGGTTCTGACTGAGGCGTGCCCCTATATAGCCCCAACAATTTCTCTCTTTCTCTTGTGTGCAGGTATTGAAGAGATTCACAAGCTGGAAGCTTCATCACTCACATGGTCGTAAGTATCTCCTTCCTTTCTTCTCCTTATCTTTATCATTTACTCTTCACTTTATCTTAGTTCTACCACTTTATCACATTCTGTCATTTTCCTACACTCTGTCAATTCTCAGTAATCGGATTGCTAGTTGTTTCTTAGGCATTTTCTGAGACATCCTTTCTCTCTTGTCCCTATGAGAAGCCAGCACACCTCT
>VDFB02337362.1:304279-348539 GCA_007258455.2 Sequoia sempervirens
AACTAAACTAAACTAAACTAAACTAATCTAAACTAAACTAAACTAAACTTCATGCATGCAAAAATCAAACCCTAACTCATAGGATCTTTACATGCATTCATAAGTGTTATCTCTCACTCTGAATAGTTAATTGAACTCAAGGTGAGTGTCACCTACCATGTGGGCGCCCATGTGCCCCTATTATTTAGGAACTCATATTAGACACCCTCACATGCTCCTAATATTTAGAATTAATTAAAAATATCAATTAAAATGATTATTTCATCTAATATTAATCTCTTTCTATTCCTAGTGTTGTGAAACACTTTCCAAGGACTTAGGAGATACATGAAATAAATAATGTTTAGGATTGCAATTAAATGGCATCCTATTTACAACATTCTCCCACTTGATATTATACATTGCAATTATTCTAAACAAGAAATAATAATTTTAAATCAAGTACATGACTTAAGGCCAATGGCCTTCCTGCACCACAAGAACTTATCTGTAGGAACTGGCTTCATAAGATAATCTGCAACATTAATCAAAGTGTCAACTTTCTCAATTAATACCTTTCGGCCACTTTCAACCATTTCTCACACAAAGTGATATGAACATCAGCATGCTTAGTATGAGCATGATACATAGGATTTTTGGCTAAACAAATAGCACTCTAACTATCACATTCAAGTCTAACTTGCTTGCAATTAAAACCAATACCTTTCCCAAGTCTCTGTAACCAAATTGCCTCTTTAGAGGCATGTGTGGTAGCCATGTACTCTACTTCTATGGTGGAAAAAGCAACCGTGGGCTGCCTCTTACTCATCCAACTAACTGCAGCTCCAAAAAAAGTGTACACATAGCCACTTGTCAACCTCCAACTATCCAGATCTCTTGCCCAATCTGAATCAACAAAACCCTATATGTCCAATGATCTATGCATAATATCAATGTCATTAGAACCATGATAAACTAAACAGTAATCAAAAGTCCCTCGTAAATATCTAAACACCCTCTTAACATAAGTCCAATGTTCTTTACCAAGGTTAGACATAAACCTACTAAGAACTCCCACTGCTTGGGCTATATCTAGTCTCGTAAAAACCATTGCATACATTAAACTACCAATTGCACTAGCATATGGAATTTAAGAAATTTCCTCATAATCAAAATCATATTTAGTACTCATGTTTAAATTTAACTTCGTTCCAACTGGTAAAGGAATATTAACTAGTTTACTGTCCTGCATGTTAAACCATTTTAAAATAGTATCAACATAATTGCTTTGACTTAAGCAAAGCTTTATGTTACCTTTATCTATGTTGATCTCCATACCAAGGATATATTTTGCAGCCCCTGGATCTTTAATCTCAAATGTGCTCAATATTTTTTCTTTCAATTCTTTGATCATTACCTTGTTGTTACCAATAAAAAACATGTCATCAAAATACAAGATAATAATTAAAAGTTGATCATCAATAACTTTTATGTAAACACAATGATCTTCCTGACTCCTAACATAACCAATTTTTAATGCGAAAGCATCAAACTTCTAGTACCACATTTTGGGTGACTGTTTCAATCCATATAAAGATCTCTTTAACCTACAAACCAGTTCATCTTTTCCTTTTACAACAAAACCATTAGGTTGCTTTGTATAAATCTTCTCATCAAGATTCCCATGTAAAAAAGCAGTTTTCACATCCATTTTCTTTATCTCTTAATCATATGCAGCAACAATTGATAAAAATAATGTAATAGAAGTTAGTTTAGCAATGGGAGAGAAGATTTCATTAAATTCAACTCCCTCTCTCTAGGAGTAGCCCTTGGCTACTAATCTAGCCTTGTACCTTTTGAGATTACCATCTACTTCAATCTTCTTTTTATAGATCCATTTACAACCAATGGCCTTTCTTCCTTTGGGAAAACTATCAAGATCCCATGTGTCACAAGTATCCATGGATTCCATTTCCTCATGCATAGCTTGTGACCGAAGCTTGTTCTCATATGAGGACAAAGCTTCTATGTAAGAACTAGGTTCATCATTAGTACTCATTAAATAAAAAATACAATGGAAATTAGGTGGGTTATACCTATCAACAGGTTTATGTTGTCTTGTGGATCTTCTCAAAGGGGTTTTTCTACTTGTTCCTCAATATTCTCATCTTAAGCATCTATCTCAGAATAACTCTCTGAACTATGCTCTTCCAATCCATCCAATTGTTCTTCAACATGTGCATCTTGTTGCTTCTCATTATTTATCTCAAAATGCACTATTCGAGAAGTATCCTTTTCCTTTGGTTGTTCTTCTCCCGAATAAGCTCTGAATTCCCTAAAAATCACATCTCTAGATAAAGAAACTTTTCAAGTTAGTGGATTCCAAAGCTTGTATCCTTTTAAATTTTCACCATAGCCTATGAATATGCATTCTTATGCTTTAGGATCCAATTTAGATTGCTTTTCTTGAGGCACATGAACAAAAGCCTCACAACGAAAGATCCTTAAATGTGAAACACTAGGTTTCTTACCTAACCACATTTCATAAGGAATTTTATCTTCAATAGATGAACTAGGGGATCTATTGATTAAATAACAAGAAGTGCATACCGCCTCAGCCCAAAGTGACCAATCTAGCTTAGAACTACTTAACATACTCCGAGCTCTTTCCATTAAGTTTTGGTTTATCCTTTATGCTACTCAATTTTGTTGAGGTGTATATGGAGTAGTTTTCTATCTCACTATTCCTACATGCTTACAATAACCTTCAAATTCTCTAGAACAATACTCACCACCATTATTTGATCTCAACACTTTTATCTTTTCATCTGATTGTTTCTCAACCAAAGCCTTAAATTCCTTAAACTTATTAAACACATCTGATTTTTTATGCATAAAATATATCCAAGTGTATCTTGAGACATCATCAATAAATGTGACATAGTATCTAGATTTTCCAATAGAGTCAATATCCACAAGGCCCATTACATCTAAATGAATAATCTCTAATAATCTTTTAGCTTTATTTGTACCACTAGGAAATTTAGATCTAGATTGCTGTCCAAACACATAGTGCTCACAAAAGTAATTTTTTCCAATATTATAATTACGAATACCTTCAACCAAATTTTTATTAAAAATGGTCCTAAGACCTTTTTCACTTATATGGACCAATCTATGGTGACATAGCATACATGTATTTTCAACTTTGATTACATTAGATAAAATATTTCATTGGAGGGTATTCAGCTTAAACAAAGTCCCAATTTGAGATCCTTTAGTAACCACCATATTCCCTTTCACCAATCTAAAACCACCTTTGTCAACTGTCACATGCATTCTAGAATCATTGAACTTAGAGACAAAAAGTAGATTTCTAGCAAGTCTTGGAATATGTAAAACATCATTAAGGGTCTTAACCCTACCATCACTGAAACATAATTTTACCTCTCCTTTTCCAACAACCTTTGTTGTGTTGTTGTCTCCAAAGAAGACATCCCCTCCATCATATTCAATACACTTAGTGAACCACTCCTTGTTAGGAGTCATATGATAGGAGCAACCTGAATCAATAAGCCAAGAGTTATTGACAACAGTAATAGAAGAAATGACTAATGCATCATTATTGTCATTGGTGGATTTCTCTATAGAAGCATCATAACTCTTTTTCTTGCTCTTACAATCCTTCTTAATATGTCCAGGTTTTCCACAATTCCAACACTTTACCTTACTCTTATCAAGGGTTTTAGACCGTCCTTTGGACTTAACCTTTCCTTTCTTGTTTGCCTTAGATTCCTTCTCTTTAGGCCCACCTCTTACAAACAAGGCATCTTGGGAGCCAGTTTTAGAATTCCTGCTCATCTCCTCTAATAGGAGAGTAGGAATGATATTTTCCATCTTTGGATCTGCACCACTACCACTGATAGCAACAATTAGATTTTCCCAAGACTCTGGTAAAGAACAAAGTAATAAAATGCATTTATCCTCATCTTCTAGCTTTACATCTACATATGCTAACTGACTAAGAATTAAATTGAAAGCATTTAAATGTTGTGCAATAGAATCACCATCTTTTATTTTTAAAGAATACAACTGCCTTTTTAGATATAACTTATTGGTGAGACTTTTAGTTTGATAAATATCATCTATTCTCTTCCACAATTTATATGTAGTATTTTCATCTAAAACATTCAAGAGAACAACATTTGCAAGATATCATCTAATTTTCCTCTTGCCTTCTTATCTAACTTAGCCCAATCCTCATCTAAAATAGTTGTAGGTGTCTTTGTCTCATTATTAACAACTAACCACTTATCTCTTTCTTCAAGAAGATCTTCCATTTTTAGTTTCCACATTTCATAGTTAGATCCATTGAACCTTTCAATATCTAAACGATAATTCACTATAACAAAATTATTTCCAAAATTAGAAAATAACAAAAATAATAAAAGCTCCCACTAAGCCAATAAATTCTTCAATCTTTAAGAGAAAGACATCCCAATACTCTACCCAACCTAAGCTCTGATACCAAATGTTGAAAATTGAGGTGTTTTCTTAGCTTAATACTTTGTAAAACTTTAAGATTATTGTTCTAAATATGCTTTCATTTGTTATAGATTCTTTGTGGGTGATTATCTGATTAATCCATTTTATTGTTTGTGGAATTAAGACCGGAGTTGTAGAAGAATTAGACAGGATATTAGAAATATTACACAAGCATATACCGTGGACAAACCCTTTCGGGAAAAAACTACACCAAGAATTAATGTATTATTCAATCTAAAGTAGATTACAATAAATCCAATTATTGCTTGAGAATGCTTCTTTTGCCCTCACCAAATCTTCTTCACAACCTACAATAAAACTAATAATAGTTCTCTTCAACTTGCTCGAGATAAATATGATTCAATCAACTTTGTAAACTCAACAAGAGTTACAATTACAATGCCCAAACCCTATCCCTAAAAGGTATGCCTATCTCTTGCAGGTAAAGTTATGCCATGAAGAACAATGCCAAATCCTCATCTTCATGCATTTGGGCATCCCAAACTGAAGTGAAAACTCAACCTTTATTTTGTAAATATCTTCAAGGCTTCATCCTCAAAGTAAGCACCCAAGAGAGGGCCCACTTAACTTAGCCTTCTAAAATATCTTACCATGCAAAGGAGTTAATTCCAAGAAGCCAACTTGGGTGCCCAAGTTGGGTCCAAGTCATTTCTTGTTAACTGAAACCTTTCTCTCCACCATTCATGCAAGAATGGTCATCCCCTATTAACTAAAGGTAGTCCCTATTATCTGTCATGCAACTCAAGTCATTAGTCATGCATTCCAAGTTAACTAAAGTCAACTAGCATTCAACTAAAACTAACTGAATATAACTGAACCATAACTGAACTAAACTAAACTGATTTTGAACTAATATGAACTGAACTGAACTAAACTTCATGCATGCAAACATCAAACCCTAACTCCTAGGATCGTTACATGCATTCAAAAGTGTTCTCTTACTCTGAATAGTTAACTGAACTCAAGGTGAGTGTCACCTACCATGTGGCTGCCCCATGTGCCCCTATTATTTAGGAACTCATATTATACACCGTCACATGCTCCTAACATTTAAAATTAATTAAAAATGTCAATTAACATGATTATTTCATCAAATATTAATCTCTTTCTAATCCTAGTGTTGTGAAACACTTCCCAAGGACTTAGGAGATACATGAAATAAATAATGTTTAGGATTGCAATTAAATGGCATCCTATTTCCAACACTCCTTACGATTATGTTATGTGTGGTGGTTGGTTGTTTGTGGCTACATGTGATGTGATTGTTATGGGCTTGAATTCCCTGTGAAGGCTTGGGCCTTGGTTGTTGGTGATGCGCCCGCCTTGCTTGGTAGCACCCTTGGTCTCTAGTGCCCATGCGAGGCTTTGATTGGTGGTTAGTTGATGAGTGGGGGCTATGTAGATCCACCTTGGTTCTTTGATTTTTCTTGCGGTTGTGTGGTGCAGGCTTTTCCTTAAGGGCTGGGTTTATTTTTTGGTATAACAATCTTATTTTTTTCATTGTACTAAATCTTCTTTGTTCAAGGGGCCTGAGGGCTTGCATGCCTGTTTAGCGTCACCTTTTGCTATTATGATGCAAGGGGATTCATTTGGGGCGAGCCTTAAGATGGATTTTCGTGCTATGTTTCCCTCAAAACCTGCATCATAGGTGGAGAAAAATTACAATAACAACCTTTTTCCATTAGATCTGGAGAAGATTGAGATGGGTTCGTTTGGGAGGTCACAAATTTTGAAGATTAATGGGTGCTTGGAAAGGTGCAAAGAGAGGCCAAATTTGGTGATTCTGATGGAGATGTTGGCGGAGGATATTGATTACTACTCAAGACATTCCCTTTACTGCAAGTTCTTTGGATTGAGAATCTCATTGCAATTTTTGGAATCCTGGGCTCAGAGGACATGGATGCCAGTGGGGGAGATGGAGATTCAGATCCTGGCGAATAACTATTTTATGGTTACATTTGATTGCATCGCAGATAGGATTAAGGTGTTTGAAGGGGACCCTTACTTTTACAACCAAGTGGGCTTGTTTATTAAACTGTGGCATGCGGGCTTCAATTTGGTGGAGGAGCTTCTGAGTCAGGTTTTAGTTTGGGTTCAATTGTAGAGGCTCCTAGTTGAATGTTGGAACGATGATGTCTTGCATTTACTAGCCTCGATGCTCAGTAGACATGTTAGTTCTTTGCAACAAACACAGTTCAAAAAGGTAATGACATATGCTCGGTTTTGTGTGGAAATTGACTTAAGCAAACCACTGCTAGATTCTATAGAAGTGTGAACAAGATCTTATTCATGGGTGCAATATCTAGACTATGATACCTTACCTTTTCAATGTCGTATTTGCCATGAATATGGCCACTTACAACATAGATTTCCAATGGCCAATCCTTCATAGGCTTACTCATCTCAACCTCCTCATAATTCACCTAGGGTTGATAAGGGCAAGGATCCTATTCTGAGTGGTGGTGCCAGTGATGATGGTTTTATTCCTATCATGGCTTGGAACAAAAATAAGGGGCAGAAAAGGACTCTAAAGGAAAGGAAAGATGATGAAACTTTTAATAGATTCGAGGTGTTGGATGATCTTAGCCAACAGGAAGTGAATCTAGGATTGTTAAATTTGGATCAAGGGACTTTGGGTACTGGACAACTTGGGCCTCCTTTGGATGCTATGCAGGTTAACCAGTAGGAGGTGAGTCTAGGATTAATGTGCTTAGCACAAGATGTGGGAGGTTTAGGGTAGGAGGGACTTAGTTCTGGGGTCCCTCTTGCTCCGCAGGTTGATGGGACTTTGAATTTGGACACAAATCTACAGATAGTGGCTTAGGAGTTAGGTCCTGTTGTTGAAGTTTTGAAGGGTGTTGAGGATTTTTCTCATCCCTCATGAAGAACAGGTATGGAGGGGGTAAGAATAGTAAGTCATCTCCTCAATTGGGTCTTATACAAAAATAGCTTAAGAAAGGGGGGACGGAGAAGGTTTCTAAGCTGGGTAGGAAGAAAGATTTGGAGAAGATTAAGATGACAGGGGAGAGTTTGGTGTAAGCAAGGTCAATCAAAACTCCAAATTATCACTTCTCGAGCCCCTTGAAATGATTGTTGTTTCATGGAATGTTAGGGGCTTGAACAGTGGCCCTCGACAAAAAGTTGTTCAGAAATTGGTTAGATGTCATTCTCTTGATGTCCTTTTTTCTATAGGAGACCAAGCTTTTTGTTGAGTGTATGACAGGCTTAGTGTCTAAGCTATGGAGGAATGGTGAATTCCTATGCATTGGTGCTCAGGGGTCTTCTAGGGGTGTGGCTTGCTTATGGAACCCTCAGAAGATTTTCCCCCAATGGTGGGTGTCCTTTAAGTCCTCTCTCACCATGGTGGCTTCTTGTTTTGAGACGGGGGAATTTTTTCTTTTTTCCAACGTGTATGTGCCTATGGAGCTATAGGGAAATCATCTCTTGTGGTCCAATATTCGATCTGTCTATAACATGGCTCCTTACCATCCTTGGATTATTGGAGGTGACTTCAATGCTATTACTGAGCTTTCTCAAAAGTGGGGCAGTACTGGGAGGCTAGAACCCTCTACGTTGCTGCTTCAAGACAATATCTCAGCCCTGAATCTTGTTGATATCAAACCCGGCAACAAATAGTTTACTTGGAACAATCAGAGGGTTGGTGATAATTGCATTGTGGAATGCCTAGATCGATTCATGGTGTCCCACTTTTGGGTTGGTGGTATGTAGTCATCTAGCTCTAAGATTTTGGACTGGAGGGTGTCATGGGTCTGAAAATCTCACTTACTAATTATCATCCTCAATTTCCAAATTAATTTAATAGAACCAAATAACTATACAATGGTGGAAATAAAGGGGAATAATTAAATAATTTTCAAATACTTATTCAAATGGAATGTCATGCATTTCAATAAATAAAGGTATATCAAAAGAATCTCAGATAAGTAATTTATTAGTATAAATGAGAATTATCTTTATTTAGAGTAAATAACTTACAGGTTCAACATGACTAACCACCTAAGAATGCTTACACAAGAAAGGCTAGCTCAATCATGTGTCATCCACCTAGACCTACAAGAAAATGTTAGTGCATAGGGGTTTGCCTCAGTCAAACCCTGTTTTGGTATTCAAACCTGATATGAAATGGAATAAGATAAAGAAATGATGAGAGGACACAATATGTCATTGCAACTTACCAAAATGAAAGATAGGCTCTTGCTTGATTGTATAGATCTTGACTTGAATACTTCTTGAATTGTGAAATCCTTCACCACAAATGTTAGCTCAAATACAACATGATGCATGAATGATGATTAGGCATTGTTGGTTACTAGTTCAACAATGATGGTAGCAATTTATCACTCATAGTAAATAAATATACTTTATAGAAGGTAACACTATTAAATGATCTAAAATAATAGACAAGATTCCTAATTACCTTTCAAAAGATGAGATATAGAATAACAAGTTCCTTCAATTTTCTTCAAAATGATGTGATATTAATTCTATACTTCTCCATTTTAAGAAACATAATAAATTCCATTTTTATACACATTCAATATACAAGATTCCTAAATTTCCTTTTTCATGCATCTAATTAAAATGTATACTTCAATACTCCTTTAGAACATAATAAATTACCCTTTGACATATTTAGTAAATAAACAAGACTCCTCTATTGTATAAAGAACATATCAATTAATATAAGATATATCCCTATGGAAGTAAATAATGATTCATTTACTTCAGTGTATTGTCTCATATACTCAAAATTCCTAAGAGAGAAATAATAACTTACTAACATTCGATAAGCAGATTGATCCTTATATAAGGGAAAATAAAATATAAGTCTATTGAATACCTTACTAGAAATGCCATCTCTAGAAATTGATACCCAAAGGTGCAAACATTTTATCAAGGCACAAAGAACTTAAAGAAGGGATTTTTCAAGAAGAATAAGGCTTGTACTTGGTTCAATTGACACAAATTGCATGGTTGTTCTGCTCATGCATACTTTATGTGAAAGAAATCACCCAGCCAAGATAAATGATAACTTGGTTCACAAAACTAACAAACTAATATACTCATCTAATGTGACAGTATGCTAATTATAGGAAAGTCGATAACCAATTCAATATATCATGTAACTATTTTATCATATACAAATTCCAATTAATTCTCTTAAAGAATCATTTAACACACACTTTGCATAACAATTCCATTAGTATGAAATAATGGAAAAATAAAAGACACTCACTCTATGAAGTAACATAATTATTATAGATTTAGGAAACATGTAGAGTGTTTTGAATAATGCCCAAAGAAGAGTGAACTAATATAATACAAAAAATCACATGCCATATGCAAAATGATAAATAAAATGTTCTAGGAATAATCTATGTGGAAGTTTTGGATGTCCTACTAGGCATGCATGCAAATGTGGAATCATAGTGAATGAAATGTTTCTAATTCATATTTGCTTTGATGGTCCAAGACCAGCTAGGAATATAGAAGAGTTCTTGTAGAGAAGATCACCTTTCAAAACGAAACTTTATTAAGGGGATTCATCGGTGCATCTAAAAACCCAAAATTTTGTTGGATGTTGTGGATGTGTTGTTGATATGTGGTTGTCATTGATGTCAACACTATTAGCATTTGGTGTATTAGAGGCTGTGTATGTCGAGGATATTGAGAAAATTGTAAAAGAAAGTGTTCTAGGTTCCCAATGGAACTGTGTAGGTCATGAAGGCGTCTTGTTCTTTACGTTGAAGTTCAACTGCTATGGATTAAAGGGTTTTCTGTTGAGTGTATCTAGATCATCTACTGGAAGTTTTAGAGGTCCGCGTATAGATTTGATCATGTTGTGGTCTGACAGTGTTTATGTGGTTTTTGTCAGTGTTGTTGAGTGAAGTTTGTGTGATTCTAGAAATCTCAGTTGTTGTGGATGTTTCTCTATTGTTTCTTGGTGCTCTTGGATGTTTCTAGATTGTGCTCTATCTTTGTGGTACATTCACATTGATCTGTGTGCTCGTGATCAAAGATCTTTTCTTGCGTACATTTTTTTTTATTGTTCTTGGCCGACATGTTAGTGGTAGCATGTTGTGGACCTTCGAGGTGAAATTAATTGAAGTATTTCTATGTTAGAATTTTTAATTTGGGTCCCCACTATGTTGTAGCCAACCTTGGTGGATTTGCTTTTAAAAATTTATTTGTAAATTTGGGCCGACATTAAAAATATGTTTTATTTTCCTGGCCGGCTAAGTTATTGATGAAATCTCATGTAGCGGATATATAAGAGTGATTGTTTCATTGGTGTAGTATGTGTTGAAAAGGTGTTGAGTGTGCTCTTATGTGTGTATGTGCAAATATCATTTGTTTACAGAGTAGAGTGTGAAGAAGATTGAGTGAGGTGTGAAGTAGTTTTTGAAGGAGTTTTCTTTGCTTAATTGGAACTGTAATCAAGCTTGGGGAGAAGCTATTTTCTCATTTCATACCCTCTAGATTCTAAACTCTATTCTCAGATTGTTGGACAATGAGCCTTTTCCTCTACCTGAGAGGAACCCTAGGCGTAGCAGGCCCGAATGCATGTACATTCCCTTTATTGATTTCCATTATACTTCTTTAATGGTATAATCTTAAGTGGACTAAATATCCATCACGTTTTTCCCCAACAAGGTTTTTCCATAAAAATATTTATGTCTTCTCATCTCTCCTCGATGTGGCAGGATTGCTTATTCATCGATATGAGATTAAGTTAAGTAAAGTTTGAAAATTTGTATTATTCTCATGGACACAATTGATTCACTCTCAGTTGTTTGTCCTTGTTTTTACAACAATTGGTATCAAAGGAGGTTCCTCTGAAGAAGTCTAAAAGCTTGAGGTGATCTGAGATGGAAACATTCAAGAAGGATAGTCCAAGATTCGATGGAACTAACTACTCATTATGGAAAGTCAGGATGCAATGTCATATAAGGTGTATTGGTGAAGCCTACTAGAAGATTACAAAAGATCCATATGTTATTCCTCATAATGGTCCCTCCACTATTGATGATATCAAATATGTTGAAAGTAATATCAAGGCTATTGAAGCTTTGGTGAGTGCTCTGACAGATTCAGAGATGGCTAATGTGGTAGGACTACAGACAACTCATGAGATTTTGGATGAAGTTGAAACTTTGTATGAAGCATGCACAAGTGAAGATGGCTAAGCTACAGAGTCTAAAAGGAAAGTATGAGAATTTGAAGATGGGTGAAGATGAAAATATCACTTATTTTATGCAAAGAGTAAATGAAATAGTGATGGGTATTACATGTGTCGATGGTTCTCTGGATGAGGATGAAATTGTGGCCAAGATGCTCAGATCCTTGCCTCCCTCCTACAAAGTGAAGGCTCATGCTATTGAAGAGCTCAGATCAGTAACAAAGATGTCAAGAGACATGCTAGTTGGTAAGCTTGTTGCTTTTGAATTAAGTGAATTTGATGAATCTGTTTTGAAAATTGAATCTACATTCAAGGCTACTTTATCCAGAAGTAACAAGCAAAGATATGGTTTGGGAGAATGTTCTAGAAAGATATCCAAGTATGATGAAGAACTGAAGCAGCCTGAAGATAAAGAAAGAGAGGTAGAAGAATTGGAAGCACTAATTGTAAAGAAAGAAGGCAGAGGAAAAGGTAAGTATCAAGGAATGTTACCTATTAAATGTTTTTCATGTAGTAAAATAGGTCATTTTGCATCAAGATGTCCTGAAAGAGTCCCTAGAACTAAGCCTAACAAGTCTAGATTCCAAAATAAATGTTACTTTGTTGAAGAAGGAGTGACTGATGATGAGTCTAATAAAAATGTTGGAAATGAAGACTAAAGATGAGAAATCTCTTATAACTTGAGCTAAAGAAAAGGATGAGTGGGTTATTGGCAGTGGATACTCACATCATATGATTGGTGATAAAAAACAAGTCTAGAAGCATGATGGTGGTATTGTAAGATTTGAGACAAATAATGCTAGTGTGGGATTTGCAAGAGAGGTCTACTTTGTCTTGGTGGTAAGGGACAACTAAATGATGTTCTTTGGTGTTGGAAGGGTTTGAAGCAAAAATCTTTTGAGTGCTGGATGCATGGTAGGAAAAGGCTATGATCTACAATTCAAAGATGGAAGATGCAAGATACATGGAAGTTTTGGCAATATGATTGCAATAGGTAAACAGACAAAAGGTAATATTTTTCACTTGAATACTACTAGTGGGAGTTATTTAATTGCTCGATTAGATGAAAGTTAGTTGTGGCATAGGAGGTTGTGTCATGTTAACTTTGATAACATTGTCAAGGTAAGTTCCACTCAAGCAAAGAAGAGATCTACCTAAGTTAGTGAAGCCTACTAACACAATTCTAGAAGAATGTCGTGATGTGGGTAAATATACTAGAGTCTCTCTAGAGAAAAATGGTTTCATTCAAATGATTTGCTAGAGTTGCTACATACTGACCTTTGTGGTCCCTCCAAAGTTAGAAGTATTCATGGAGAAAGGTACTTTATGTTGATTATTGATGATTATTGTAGAATGATATGGGTTTCCTTTTTAAGAGAAAAATGTGAGGCACTGGAAAAGTTCAAAAGTTTCAAGGCTATGATAGAGAATGAGAAAGGTCTGAAAATCAAGTGTCTGAGATCTAACCGAGGTTGTGAGTTCACCTCCAAGGAGTTCAACTCTTTTTTGTGAAGAACATGGAATTAGAAGACAATTATCTGCTCCCTAAACCCCTCAACAGAATGGAGTCACAGAAAGAAAGAATAGAACAATCTTAGATGTTGCTATAACAATGATGATAGAAGGAAATGTGCCCCAGAGATATTGGAGTGAAGTTGTAAGCACTGTTGTGTACACTTTAAATTAGGTAAATGTTAATGTCAATTTTGGTAAGACCCCTTTTGAGCTATGGTTTGGTTACAAACCTACTGTTAAATATTTCAAGATCTTTGGAAGCAAATACTATATCAAGAGAGATGTTGATATAGGAAAGTTTGATGCAAGGAGCGATGAAGGAATCTTTTTAGGTTACTCTACTAAAAGCAAGGCCTACTAATGCTATAACAGAAGACTGAGAAAGATGGTTGAGAGTGCAAATGTCAGAGTTGATGAGGACTCTATCAAATCATCCATATATTGTGGATATGACTCTGGTGAAGACAATACAAAAAAAGGGAAGAGTTTTCAGACACAAAATCAACTTCAAATTGTGCCATATGTTCCATATGTTCCAGTAAAGAAACCTCAATTTGTTTTGGTAAGTCAAGGTAGTTAGGAAGCAGAGACAAGTGCAAGTGCAAATGGAAGATCAGAAGAATCAGAAGTTTAAGAAAATTCCAAAACTCCAAGGTATGTAAAGCTAAACCATTATGAAAGCCAAATTATAGGAGATAAGAATAAAGGAGTGCAAACTAGAAGGAAGATTGCAAAAGAATACTGCCTGATTTCCAAGATTGAACCTAAAAATGTCACTGAAGTCTACCAAGATGAACACTAGATGGAAGCTATGAAGGAAGAGCTGACACAAATTGAAAAGAATGACACGTGGATATTGGTTCCCAAACCTAAAGACAAAAATGTGATTGGTACTAAATGGGTGTTTCGGAATAAGTTGAATGAACAAGGTGAAGTGGTCCGAAATAAAGCTAGACTAGTATGTAAAGGGTATTCTCATATGGAAGGTGTTGATTTTGAAGAAACTTTTGCCCTTGTTGCCAGAATCAAAATTGTTAGATTATTTCTACTTATGTTGCATACAAGGACTAGAAAGTATATCAGATGGATGTGAAGTCAACATTTCTGATGGAGAACTAGAAGAAGTATACATTGAACAACCAGATGGATTTCAGCTAATTGACAAGGGGATATTTATATTTCAATCCAAATATGTGAGAGAGCTACTGAAGAAATTTGGGATGGAAGTTTCAAATCCTGTTGGTAATCCCATGGTGACCAGATGTAAGCTAACACAAAATGATGATTCTCCTAAGGAAAATCAAACTAGATACAAGTCAATGATCAGTGGATTACTTTATTTAACCCAAACTAGACCAGATATTATGAATATTGTATGTATGGTTTCCAGATTTCAAGCTGATCCAAAAGAATCATATGTGATTGTTGTTAAGAGAATCTTCAAATATATGAAAGGAATAGTTGACTTTGGATTTTGGTATCCAGAGGATGATGATCTCACTCTGAATGCATATACTGATGTGGATTGGGCTAGTGATGTAGATGATAGGAAAATTAATAGTGGTGGTGCTTTCTTCCTAGGGAAGAAGCTAGTGTCCTGGTTGAGCAAAAAGCAGAATTCCATTTCTCTATCTACTACTAAAGCATAATATATTGATGTTGCAAACAATTGTACTCAAGTAATATGGATGAAACAAATGTTGAAAGATATCAGTGGATATATGAGCCTATTCTACATAACGTGACAATCCAAGTGCAATAAATATTTCAAAGAATCTAGTACTACACTCTAAGAATAAACATATATCAATCAAGTTTCCACTTGAGTGGCGTTCAGAAAAGAAAGCTAGATTGAGTATGTGCCTCTACCAAAGAACGATTATACATCTTTACTAAGTCATTACCAAAGGATACTTTTGAGTATCTCAGAGGGAATGTTAGGGTAATTTCAACACCCTCTCCCCGATGAACTAAGAAGATGCAATTACTTGCATCAATCGAGCTACATTGTTATATATTTTGATCCGAATTGATAAGCTTATGTGGCTGCTACCCTGTGGGGAGTAGTCAGACAAAGCGATGTGTGGTTCAAAGCATGTATATGGAAAGGGTCATGGTTACTTTGCCATTGATGTCAAAGGAGAAGTGCAAATGTGAAAAATCCTTTAAGAATCAAAGAGAAATTGAGGAGAAGAGTCAAAACCAAAGGAAAGCAAGCATGTTATTGATGGTATTTCTTTTCACATGATGTGTCATTACCAATGCCAAGCAAAGGGGAGATTGTTGGATGCTCTTTGATGTGTTGTTGATATGTGGTTGTCATTGATGTCAACACTATTAGCATTTGGTGGCCAGGAGGTTGTATATGTTGAGGACATTAAGAAATTGTAAAAGAAAATGTTCTAGGTTCCCAAAGGAATTGTGCAGCCATGACAGGTTCGGTTCTTTACATTGAAATTTCAGCTACCGTGGATTAAAGGGTTTTTGTTGAGTTTAATTCCAAATCATCTACTAAATTTTTAGGAGATCCAATGATAGATTTGATCATGTTGTGGTCTAACAATGTTTCTATGGTCACCACAATGTTCCCTGAAAGTTTTGTGATTCCGAAATCTCTGTTGCGTATGTTTCTCTATTGTTTCTTGGTGCTCTTGGATGTGTTTCTAGATCATGCTTTATCTTTGTGGTACATACACATTGATCGGTGTTCTCATGTTCAAAGATCTTTTCTTGTGTACGTTCATTTTTCTTGTTCTTGGCCGACATGTTGGTGGTAGCATGTTGTGGATCTTCGAGGTGAAATTAATTAAAGTATTTCTGTGTTGGAATTGTTAATTTGGGTCCCCACTATGTTGTGGCCAACCTTGGTGGATTCACTTTTAAAATTTTATTTGTAAATTTGGGCCGACATTGAAAATATATTTTATTTTCTTGGTCGACTAAGTTATTGATGAAATCTAATGTAGCGGATATATAAGAGTGATTGTTTCATCAATGTACTATGTGTTGAAAAGGTGTTGAGTGTGCTCTTATGTGTGTATGTGTGAATATCATTTGATTACAGAGCAAAGTGTGAAGATCGATTGAGGTGTGAAATAGTTTGTGAAGGAGTTTTTTGTGCTTAATTGGAACTGTAATCAGGCTTATGGAAAAGCTATTTTCTTAGTTCATACCCACTGGATTTTAATCCTATTCTATATTGTTGGACAGTGAGCCCATTCTGTAATTGAGCAGTGAGCTCTAGGCAGTGTGCCTAAATGTATGTGCATTCCCCCTTATTGATTTCATTATACTTTTAATAGGGTATAATCTTGTGGACTAAAATCCACTGTCGTTTTTCCCCTAATAGGGTTTCCACATAAAAAATCTCAGTGTTCTTTGTCTCTCTGATGTGTTAATTACTTATGGTTAATTTCTTATTCATCAGATCTAAGATTAAGTTAAGTAAATTTTGAAAATTTTATTATTTTGGGACAACTGATTCACCCCCCCTCTCAATTGGTTGTCCTTGTTTTTCCAACATATACCAATATATCGATGATGGGTATTGTGAACTACAAGTTGGGTGCATTCATGGCTATAAGGAGTATGTAGTTAATGATTTTTTTGTCTATCAGCTGAGAGATTGCGAAGCTATTCCATTTCTGGGTTCCTCATTTGTTGGAGTAACTTAGAGATAAAGAAATAAGAAATAGTGCCATGTTTTCATACCTCGGTGCTTCCACAAGTCTCGTGGAACTAACTGAATTAAAAAAAAATGAATGATCTGGCTTAAATTAGAAAATTTGGGAATCCTTCCTCAAAATGGTCAAATAAATAAAACCCATTTAAGAAGTTAATCTTATAGAGCTTTGAACATTTAAGAATAAACTATATATCAAATACCCTTTCATCCTCTCCCTCAAAATTTAAATTGCAAATAAGAGGAACCACTGGCCTGAATCAACAACTTGTGCACACAAGTATAGATCAACTGTACAATATTAATCCTATCCTTCGTGGTATTAAAAACAGAAAGAAATGTACAAAATTACCAATTTCGCAGTTTTATGCTCGTCACAAGTGTAATCAGAATAGGAGTATTTCATTAATAAAAACATAGAAAAGAATGGAAAGATTGAAGCATAGATTTGTATAACAAATATGAATAAATATAAGTTTAAGGAACATACCCATCAGGCCTTAGGATATTCCATAGAAAATTTCCTTGACAAGATTGGGAGGTTTCAAAACATCGTGGTGAGAAGCCAGTTTGTGGGCGGGCTTTTTCCTTCTCTTTATTTCACATTCTTCTACTTCTACCACTCGCTTTCAGTTGAATCCCTCCTCTTATTGTTGTTCCTCTTTTTTTTTTCATTCTTGTTTTGCTGTGGTTTCTCCTAACCTCAGAAAGAGATAAAATGGGAATAGTATGCCTCGTTTCATCCTTGTCTTACATCCCTAGAACATGATGTTCAATACTATTATCTTCAATTGTAGGTCTTGTTGCATCTGCTTTATTACCACAGACAGCTATAGGGAAATGATTGATCTTTCTTGAATGAAAGGCATATAATAAATTGGGTTTCTTTGGAGATCCACTTAGTTGTTCTTTCCTTTTAGTTTTCCTCAATGAGCTTTTCTTAACACGATCCTTGCATTGTTGTGCATCTGTAACAATGTTATCATCATCAATCCATCAATCAGATCAATCAACCTTAGCTTGGTTTTCAACAAAATCCCAAAATAGAGCATTGATATCATCACACATATCCATATCCAAACCATCAAAATCATGCAAAAAAAATCCAAAAACATTCAAAAAACCAAGAACACCCAAAAACATCCAAAACATTTCAAAATCCAAAAACACTCATAAAAGTCTTTAAAACATCAAAAACATGGCATCTGAACTACATCATCTCTAAGCTTAAACGTAGGAAAGTCTCCATACATCATGAGTAATCCAAATCAACTAAACTTTTAAAGCCTTACAATTTCGATTGATTATCAAAACTCGCATTTATACAATCCATACATGGGATCATTCTCTCCTACAAACCTCAATGGTACAACAAATGTGAGTATACCTAGTCAAAAGTTTGGAACACCTTTCCAGATGGTATATTTAAATCAAAGTCCAAACCTATAAATATATCAACCAAACAATCAATTCATGAGCCTTCAAACAAACAACATCATCCCATCAAACCCCAACATGTCAGATGTGAATGTACCAAGTACAACTTTACCAAACATGAACATTTTGAATCCAAATTGGGTAAAATTTGGGATGGATATGTTTGCAAATATTGTTCAAAATCCAATGACTCCGTGTATTAATCCAAGTCAAGGTAACAGCATGCAAAATCAAAGTTACCTAAATCAAGGCAATGTGATTCTCAACATCAACAATGTTCAATTTCAACCCATCATGCCAAATATAAACATCATCCCAAATCAGAACATTGTCCAAAATCAATCAATTCAAGGCAATCCATCAAGCACCAATCAAATCATTACATCAAATCCTCCAAATATACCATTTATATCACAACAAGTGGTATCTAATTGAGCAACAACATCAATCCCAACACCCCAAAACATGGTCTCCCAAGGACCCATCACCTCAATCATTCCAACCACCACTATCACACCCATCACACCCATCACATCCCAACCCCTCACTACCACGATCACTCCAAGTGTATCTCAACCACTTGTCACTGCATCCAACACAATTCTAAATCTACCACCACTACCACCTAAACCAAACACAGCAAGCCAAAATAGTATAGTGCTAAAAGCTTACCAAGCTTGCCAAAAAGAACTCTAGCAGTACCAACCTGCTCAGCAAGCTGCTTAGGCTACCCAAGCCTCTCAAGCCACAAATCAATTGCAAGCTCAAGCATTGTTACAAAAAGCAACACAAACTCAACACGCACGACAAGCCGTCCAAGCTGCTCAAGCTGCCCAAACTGCCCAACAAGCACAAGCGCAAAAAATGATAACTATTGGGGACAATGATCAGGATTCAACCAATGATCATGTTGAAAATATCTCTACATCACCTAATGAGTTAGAGGGAATATCTCAAGAATTCATTCAAAAGCATGATTGACACCTTTCACCAAAGTCTAGCAATGTTCCTTTCTAAGACATATTAAGATCCTTTGACCTCATGGTTATAGATATTGAAGGAATCCTCAACTCAACAGTTGATCCAAGTCTACTCAAAGATCAAAAGGATATTGAGCCACTTCCCATTCCTAATGAAGACATCCAAGAACCCTTGGTAAGCAATTCATCCTTTGAAATGGACCCATGTCAAGAACTTGATCCAAAGCATGTAGAAAGCAATTCTGAAATCATTCAAGATCAAGAATTTGTATCTCCAAGATACTACAATGATCTAGTCGACACTCTCTTATCTATACAAGATGTCGCAAATGATGATCATATCCACATAGAACATACTCCTCCATCTACCCATGAGATACTTTATTTGGATGGACACGTAGATGATCTTCATTCAGAACATGATTCCTTTACTCCTAACATTATTACACAAAAAGAGTAGGTTATAGATTCCTACAGTCAAACTAAGATGTCAACATCAAGATCAGATATATCCCAAATTCAGATTGAGGACATCATGAATAAAGATGTCCAACATTATCCACTTAAGGAAACATGTCAGACAATATAGGATATTTCCAAGTCAACAGAGCAGCAAATTCCAATAACATCATCTGCGGTGGTCATTTATCAGAGAATGCATTATAAACAAGAGCTCTCAGAACAGGGAGAATCAAAGTATGAAGGCAATATTTTTGTGCGAACCCCAAACCAAAATTTTAATGACACAAAGAATGCAAATGTCGATAAGAGGATTACAAAGCCAAAAACAAGGATTCCTCAAGAAATTCATTTGAATAGCAAAAGAGATAGAAAATGAAATGAAGAACACAATAAAACTTAAAAGCATATCAAAATCTATTCTAAAGCAAGCAAACTCCTAATCTCTTGAGGGAATTAGTGCCAATTTGATGTGAAAATTGGCCCTTTCCCAACTCCAAATGATGCTTGATGAATGTTGATGTAGAGGATGAATGATCCACTTTTGTTGAATACGTTTGAAAGTGTCTGGCTAAAAAATCTGCATAACCTAGCTATGATCCAATAGAAATGGATGGGTATGGCTTACGATTTGAGGCAACTTTGTATTATTAATTTTGGGAATAATCGTTCAGGAGAGGAGCTCTTCATTTTATAGAATGCTAAGATGGATGAATGCCAAAAATGAAGCAATGTGGGACTAACATTCAACCAATGGAAAGGTGCCATTTGTCAACATGTGAATGGAGTGAAGCTTGAGCATTTTGATCAATGTGCAAATTTGAAATTTGAATTTGATGAGATAACATGTTTAGGGGGGATGAAAGATGAGTTAAATGCCAAGTGGGAGACATGTAAGAGACAATGTAAGAGCTTTAAATGCTTTGTTGGATGGACAAGTCTATTTGGGGGGAGATTTCAAACTTGGAGGAATATTCCCTTTTTTATGCCATTTTGAAAGTAAATAGGGAATTATTAAATCAACTAAATGATTTAATTGTGCAAGTTGCAAAATCTAGAGGATTGGAGTGATTAGGATTAGTATTAATCATGATTTGATTAATTTAAATGTTGTTAGTTGATTTGACCATTTTGACTTAGATTTTAGGATTTAAATAACTCAAAATGAGAAGAGAATGATTTAGACTTAGTTAAATAAATTGTTCATCATTAGGTCTCAAATCTGATGGTAGATATTTTATTGTCTTGACTTTCCCTAGAAGGCAATCCTATTTTATGAGGGCATTATATTATAGTTGTGTATTGTAATGCATTATGAGATTCTAATAACTATCATGTTTCCTCTGCATCTCTAGTTCATGATACTCCTATGAGAAGCTTGCTCTACAAGTATATTATAATCATTGTGATTTTTGAATAATATATTTGCAACTTTTAGAGTGTGGGGTTTTTTTCTTCTGAAAGGGTTTTCCCCATGTAAATCACTATGTTGTGGTATGCATGATATTTATGTTTATTTTTGTTTAAGTTTTTATTACCATTTTATAGATCTATAAAGTTTTTCATTATCCCCCTCTCAAGGTTAGTGTAGGAAGTTGTTCTGCTACCTTAGCTCCCTTATAATTTTGGATTGCAAAGCCAATATATATATATATATATATAAAGGAATACACTCAAACCAAGAGTTTTTCAAATTGACCAAAAACAACTGATGAGTCCAATTAATGACTCATTTTTATAGGGTTTATCATATATTTGTTGTTGTTACTATGGGATTTTAGCACCTGGTTATTGATATTCTCTATGTTATTTCCCTAAACTTATGAACTTATCCTTGTAACTTTTGATGATTAACCTACTATGTGATATATCTATATTAATCTTGCATCTGATTGAATGAATGTTATTCTAAGGTGATTATGGATATACAATTTTCTTATGCATGCTAATGTCATTATGTAGGTTCACATTAAGATGCAAATATAAATGAAGCTTGCAAGGTGGAAGAAGTTCATGCTAACTAGCCGATTGTTAAAGAAGTAAAAAAGATGGACATTAAAGAGGTCAATGGAGGGAAACTCCCAGCTTGTGTGGAAGTTGTAACTTACTTTTAAATGGCCATGTCTATTAGTTGAGTAGATCTAGGAGGTGTTTCTATGTTGGATCCTCGTTGAGGCAAGACTGGTTTGACTAAATTCTTGTGCACGAATAACTTCCTTCCTCTTTTTCATGCTTTCAATAAATGGCATCCTCCTATTCTGATGGAATTGACTGCCCAGTTAGTTAGGGTTAGTTAGAAGTTTTCCTTCTATAAATAATGATTAGATGTTCATCTTCTAGAGGTTAGATGTTCTGGTATTGTACTTGCATTTTCAGTTTCAAGGAATACAATAATGTTGCTATTATGATGTAACAATGTTTTCAATGAATAAAATGATACTTTGATTTGCCACACTTGAGTTAGCTTAGGGAAGAATCATTTAAGGGGGCCCACTTGGTGAGAATTCCATCCATTCTTTTTTGTTTAGTAATTAGTTACGGTCTTAGTAGCTATCTGTTCCTACAACCATTGGAACTCTATTCTATGTTTGTTCCTGCAGCCAAGGCAGGCATAGTAACTTCTTATCTGTTTGCTGATATTTATGCTTGTCATTCATTTCAGTTCAATTTAGTTTTTGATCCATGCTTAGTACTTATGATAATTCCTTTCAATCATTTTACTTTTAGTTATGTTTCCTTTCTAGTTATAGGATAAGGATGGCTATGATTGAATCCTAGTGCACAGACAATGCTGGCCCATTTCAAGTTCACGTCCCTGGGTTGACAATGAAATGAACCTTCATGATGAGTAAGATAACTACTTAGTGCAAATATCTAATCTCTAAGTTACAACTTTAAGGGCTTAGTTATTGAACCATTAGAGGAGGCCAACATTTTTGGCGCCATTTTCGGGGATGGTGCAAAACTAGGAAGTTCTTTGGAATCATTTCTAGTTTCTTTCTTGTTTTAGTGTCTCTGAAGTTTGTTCTTAGCATACCCTTCATTTGAGAAAAGTAATGATATGTTATTCTTTCACCAATTCTTTGTGTGAGTTGGTTGATACTGAGTTAATACCGCATGCATAGGGGCAAGAGAAGAGATGCTCACGGGAGTTTCCTTCCTAATGAATCCTAATAACCAACCAATTGAGTTTCAAAATTTTCCAAGAGATGAAGAAGAAGAGGAAAATCCTTTTGCTAATGCATTTTCCAATTTGACTAGTTATGAAACTTCCTCTAAAGAGCAAGTTGCCCAAAACCTGATTGAGAATCCATTTGCTTTGATAGTCCATCAAGCAATTATGGCTAGCCAAAACCCAAATAGACCTAATCATCCAAATTTTCCATTCCCTATCACTCATCAAAATGAAGTTGATAACCTCAAAAACATCCCTGCTTCAGTTCTTCCTAAATTCTATGGGCTTGTAATAGAGGACCCTAATACTTTCTTGTTTGAATTTGGAAGCCTTTGCATAAGCTATAATTACACTATTGATGCTCATAGGATTAAATTGTTTCCTACTAACTTGAAGGATGCTACATTAAGATGGTTTATGGGATTAGGAAGGAATACTATAGATGCTTGGGATGATATGAAAGCAAAGTTTCTTGGCAAGTATAAAGAATACTGTAGAGGCAGTGATATGAGAGGAGATGATATCTTCAAGATGTAGCAAAAGGAGGATGAAAGTTTGGAGGACTATATTTCAAGGTTCTTGTTTTGTCTATAGAAATCCCCACACCATGCACTTAATGAAGAGTCTAAAAAGTCGCTCTTCCTTAGAGGGATCAATGAAAATTGCACTAATGCTCTGGACCTGATAGGAGGAGGAGATATCACCCAAGTTCCCTAAGATGATATTAAGAAGATATGTCATAATTACTCCAGGGCAGCTATAAAGAAAGGAAGAGGTTACCAATCTTCTATGGGTAAATCCTCCTCTAATGGAGTTTCAAGGATGGAAATCACTCATTTGCTGGAAGATTTCAAGTAGGATATCATAAACAATATGGCCACTCAGCTAGATACACTTCAAGCAAAGAAGAAACATGAGGAGGCAGAGGCAATGTTGGTAGAATATTATCCTCATTGCAAGTAAAAGGACTACAGATGTAAAATTGTATCCAACATTGACAGTAAGCAAATTCCACTAGAATTCAAGCCAATCCAAGGTGATGATGGTCAGGTTTTCTACATTGCACAAAGAAGGCAATGGGCTCCAAGACAAGGTATTCCATCAGATCCATTATCTTTTAGTGGACCTTATTTGAATTCTTATGCATCTAGTAATCAATGTCAACCCCCATACCCATCAAACTTTGGAGGCTATACACCTTAGCCTTGGAATAACCCTCAAAATACTTGGCCCAATTACCAAAAATCTCCATCTTAGTGGCAACAATTATAGGGGAATTGGTAGCAACCTCCAAGAAATTGGCAGCATACATCCCAATGGAGGGGAGGACATCAATGGCCAAACCAGGCAACTGGTTACATGCAATCGCCTCCACAGCCTCAACAACCTACCATAATGCCTCCTCCTCCTAACTCAAACTCTAGCACACCTAGACCTACTAAGTTACCAACTCAACCCACACCTAACCCAAATAGAAAACCACAACAACAACCATTCTACTTTGTAGATCCCAATCAATTTCTTGCATATGTTGTGAGTGTGAGTGATGTTCATCTACGTTCATGAACCACTTTTCCATCTCCTTCCACTCCTATTATCACAAAGATTTCAGTGGAAGAAGAGGAGCATCAAAATTTATTTGATCTCCCTACTTAGTCAAGTGTGCCCAAGAATCTTGAACCAGTTTAGCAGTCTGATCAAGACCCACCATTTCCTCAAAGGTTAAACAAAAGGAAGAAAGGGAAGAAACAACCTTTGATATTCTTGATTAGTTAAAACATATATGTGTCAAGATGCCTCTGTTTCAAGCTATAAAAGATGTCCCCACATATAATAAGGAGATTAAGGAAGCATGTCTCAAAAAGCTAGGAAGGAAAAAGGACCCCACTACTGTTCATGTGGTAGGGAAATTGGTAGATATCATGCTTGGGAAGGTCACTATTCCTAAATATACTGACCCAGGTAGTCCTAAAGTTAGAGTCATTATAAATGGAATCCAAGTAAAGAATGCTCTAATAGACTTGGGAGGAACTATCAATGTGATGACTAAGGATATCCTGCAACATCTGAATGTTACAAATATGAGACCCACTCCTATTGTCCTGCAGCTTGCTAATAGATCCACTGTCAAATCAGATGGTATAGTAGAAGACCTTGTTGTTACTCTAGACTCTTGTGAATATCCAGCAGAATTTATGATCCTTTCCCCTAAAGCTATGTTAGGAGGGTACCCCATTATTCTAGGAAGGTCGAGGTTAGCTACAAAAGATGTTTACATTGGATGTTGGTCAGGGGACATGACTATTTCTGATGGGAGAAGCACTAAAAAGCTTTTCCTTTATCCTCTTGCTCAACCATCCCATGATGTGGACAACCCCATCTAGCCACATGTTGGAGAAGAGGTTGAGGAGGTCAATTCAATGGCACAACTCATGATGATAGGCATAAGTCCTTTTATGTAGCTTCAGGAAGAGGATGAAATACTATCCCATATAATTTTGAACCATTGTGAAGTGCATGCAGAATCATCTACTCATGAATCTAGTTTTGCATGTCCATTGCAGATACTCCTACTAGTTTCTCCTACACTTGAATTTATTGCAGCAATAGATATGCTTCATGCATTGTTACTGCATGAACTAAAAATACCAAACATCAGTGAAATAACCATGATTGATTTGACCACACAAGTACAAGTTTCAGAGGGGAAAAGTTTGAATATTAATAACAAGCTTAGTCAAGAGTAGTAGTTGTCCCTAACAAATCTGTTAAAGTTGCATAAGCATGCATTTGCATGGGATTACCATGACATGAAAGGATTAGATCCCAAACTCTGTACTCATAGGATCTACATTAGAGATGACTACACACTAGTAAGGCAACCACAAAGGAGAATCAGCCCTACATTGAGGGAGATTGTGAAAGGGGAACTACAAAAGTTATTGGATGTAGGATTTATCTACCCTATATCAGACAACCAATGGGTGTCCCCTTTGGTAATTAAGCCTAAAAAGGGAGGTAAATGGAGATTTTGTGTTGACTATAGAGAACTAAACTCTGCCACCAAAAAGGATCACTTTCCCCTTCCTTTTATAGACCAAGTATTGGATTAACTTGTAGGTAAGCAATATTTTTCCTTCCTAGATGGATTCAGTGGTTATAATTAGATACAGATTGCACCCGAAGATCAAGAAAAGACAACTTTCACCTATCCTTGGGGGACTTATGCCTATTTAGTACTTCCATTTGGTTTATGTAATGCACCTGCAACCTTTCAAAGAGCAGTTATTAGTATATTCTTAGATATTTCACATGATTATATGGAGATCTACATGGATGATTTTACTACTTGTGGTATTGATTTTGTAGAAGCATTAGAAAACCTAAGAAAGGTTTTGTAGAGATGTGAGGAACATACTCTATCCTTGAACAGTGAGAAATGCTTTATGATGATGCAGGAAGGAGTAGTCCTTGGCCATTATATCTCTCAAAAAGGAATTCAAGTGGACCTAGCCAAAATTGAGGTAATTACCAATCTTTTTATTCCTATCAAGCAAAAATATGTTAGAAACTTCCTAGGACATGTAGGATACTATAGGCATTTCATAAAAGATTTCAATAAGATGGCAACACCACTTTATAATCTTTTAACTAAAGATGTTGAGTTCTAGTGGACAAAGGATTGTGATAAAGCATTCTTTGGTTTAAAAACAACATTAACCCATGCCCCTATGCTCAAAGGCCCTAATTGGGGACTTCCTTTCCATATTCACACAAATGCATCTGATTATGTTATAGGAGTTGTCTTGGGACAAAAAGAGGGAGCAATAGAGAATGCAATCTACTTTGTCAGCAAGAACCTACAAGGAATTGAGTTTAACTACACAATGACAGAAAAGAAACATTGGCAATCATTTATGCTCTCAATAAGTTGAGGCATTATATCATAGGATATCAGATCTTTTTCCATATAGACCATGCAACCATAAGATACCTTATGAACAAACCATTGATTTCATGAAGGTTAGCAAGGTGGTTGTTGTTAATGCAAGAATTTGATATCACCATTATAGACAAGCCAAGTAAGGAAAATGTTGTGGCATATTTTCTCTCCAGATTGACTACATTAGAGGACACTCAAGCCATTGATGACTCCTTTCTCGGTGAATATTTTTTATCCATCAGTGTGCACACACCTTGGTATGCAAATATAGCCAATTATCTAGTTACAAGAAGAGTTCCCCCTCATTTCTCCCTAAAAGAGCGAAGGGTTCTTATTGATAAAACTTTTCCATTCTCATGGATAGCAGATTGTTTATTCTATATTGGACCAGATCATGTGATTAGAAGATGTGTAAGAGAGGATGAAACTTATGATATACTACTTGCATGCCATAATAAACCTTGTGGGGGACACTTTGCAGCTAAAAGAATAGCCATGAAGATTCTCAATACATGGTATTACTGGCCTACACTTCATAAGGATGCAGACAAGTACACTAGGAAATGTGACAGGTGTCAAATGATGGGCCAGCCAACTAAATCAGATGAGATGCCTCTATACCCTCAAGTAGTTATCACACCATTTGATAAATGGGGACTTAATTTTTTAGGTCTAATTGATCCACCATCAAATAGAAAATCTTACATCTTGGTTTGTACTAACTATGTGACTAAATGGGTTGAGGTCAAAGCCATGAAACATGCTAGGGACAATAAAGTTGCAAAATTCCTCTATGAAGAAATCTTCACATGCTATGGAGTTCCTAGAGAAATAGTCATAGATCAAGGGGCTCGGTTCACATCCACTCTTGTCAGAGCATTGGTGAATGAGTATAATGTCAGGCATAGAAAATCCACCCCCTATCACCCTCAAGCCAATGGCTAGTCTGAGGTAACAAATAGGGAAATAGAATCTATTATGACCAAAATAGTAGCAATCCACATAAAAGATTGGGCAAATAGGTTGCCAGAATCTGTTTGGGCCTATAGAACCACTTGGAAAACCACTACTAGTTTTACTCCTTTTGAACTCTTATATGGAAAAACAACAATGATGCCTATAGAGTTTGAACACAAAACTCTTAGAACAACACTAGACCTTGGAATAGATATACCCAAGGCACAAAAGGACAAGGTTATGCAACTAAATGCCTTAGATGAGATGAGGAAATCAACTCTCCATGATGTTGAGATGGTGCAAAACTAGAGAGTTCGATGGCATGATAAATACATCAAAGAAAAGAAGTTCTAGCTAGGTGACTGGGCACTTCTTTATGATTTTAGGTATAAAGACAACATAGGCAAACTTCAAACCCGATGGTTGGGACCATATGATATTGCAGAGGTCTTCCCCAATGGTGTTATTCATCTTACAACAATTGATACTATCAGGTTCAAGCTCTTGGTCAATGGTCATTGTCTCAAGTTATACCATAAACCGACCTCAAAACAAGAGTTCATGCAACCATTTATTGAATACCATAATTCTGAAATTCCTGCTGCCGAAGGAAGCAGTCCTAGTGTCCATCCTTCTGACTAGTCAAAGGTACACATGCAATCATAATAAATATTTCCACTTTTTGTGGGAATTAACTTCTCCATCAATAAACCTACCCGCCCATTCATCTCCATCCCTTCTCTCTCTTCCATCACTCTACCACCACTTCACCATCATTTCACTCCATCATCACTTCATTTAATAGCTCAACCCTACTTTTCTGGTGATCGGTACTTCCTTCCACATTCTTTGGAAAAGACACTCCAACTTTTCAGGTACGTGCATAACAATTTAATGTGTCTTAATTACCTTACATGCATTTGTTTAATTCGTAGTATAATATTGATATTTCATATAGCCAATCATGTCATATGCCTTGTTACATCGTAATTCCATCCCAGCCTGTGCGAACACATGCTTTTATTTAGGTTGTGGGGGAGTGTGAACCCACATGTAATACATGTCATTAATCATATTTCATGTGCCAACATGGCAGCAAATTTGAAATGAAGTAGTTGAAGTGACGTCCTGCATGCATGATATGACACTAAGTCGCTGCCATTTTCTTTGATGATACCCCTCCTTTATGTCTTCTTTACTGCCTTAGTCAAAATCATAATGCCACTAAAAAGGTAAATTGAGAAGTCATACAACATTGGCGTTAGTACTAGTGAAGAGTTGTAGGAAGAAGAGAAATTGGGTTTTCAAAAGAAGGATTGTAGGAAATAAGTCTTTGCAGAGGTGTTTGCTAGAGCATGAGTGGAGGAAATGGGAGGTCAGTTAATTAGAAATGAACCAATAGTTCACCAGGTAATTTTATAGGATGCACTATGTTAGACTAAATTCAGAAATTGTGGATGGCTAGATTACTTTCTGAAGCTAAATAGTTTCAATAATGACATTGCCTTAGAATTTGCACAAACATTTTCTAATGGTGAGGCAATGGTGAAAGGGCTAAAAGTTATAGCCACTAAAGAAAGGATTGTTGAAGTGTCAGGTTTTCTTGTTGAAGGAGAACCCTACCCTGCTTCTAGGGATGCTAGATCAGTTAGAGAAGAATTCACTGAGCCTAGTGATCCTCCACTTGTTATAGACAAACAAGGAACATGAATAACTTCTTTGCCAGAAAAATGGAAACAAGTTGTTGTTTACATTATCAAATACATTACCTTCAAGGGTCACCAATCCTATCTTCATTTTGTACATTTCAAGCTTCTGAATCACATGAGACATGGTAGGAGGATGAATGTGCCAAACATCCTATGCAATCTTCTTGCAATCATGGTTGCTGAGACATAGAAAGGTAGGGAAAAATTTGTTTCCCATCATTGTTTGATTAAATTGCTGGTAGAAAATTCTTTGTAAGATGTGTCCAATATGTCATGGGATGAATTTTTGAACATCGAGAAGTTCATATTAGAAAATGTGGGTCCCAGAGTTCAACCCCTAATTCACAGGGTTAGTGGGGATGAGGGGGTTATTAAAGTCACTCCTGGAGCTTCAACTTTTGGGGCAAACCCTAGCACAAACCCTCTTGTAGTAGAAATTAGTTCCTTTGAATTTGTGCATATGGGTGAAGACAGTTCATCTTTGGCCCTAATGTCAATGTTCTCCCTAAAACCACAATTCACACTAGGGTTGCTATTCAAAAGGAGGAAGCAAAAATGAGAAAGTAGAAATTAGCAAAGGGAAGGCTAAGAAGCAAAAACCAGGAAAGGTAAATCCTAGCCCTAGGAGGCGAAAAAATGAAGACATTGATCATCCTGCAACTATTGGGAAAAGCAAAAGTCCTCCAAAGAAATAAAAACTAACCAAGTCTACTACTAGTGTGCCTTCAAAAAGGAGCCATAAACTCAGAGGGAAACCTAGGAAGGAGGTAGAAGCTCTTGAGGAGTGGGAAAATATAAGATTGATAGAACTTGCTATTGTTGCAGAGCAAGTTGAACACTAGGAGCCACTACAAATAGAGAAAGTTGAGCATCAAGAACCACTGCAAAAAGAGCAAATCAAACATCACAAATCGGTGCAAGGAAGATCCTAGTAGGGAAGCACAAACCTCCTAATTTTTCATGGGCATCAGTAGCCCTAGATTTATGGAAAGAAATGCAGACGAAAGAAGAAGAATGGAATAAAGAAAAACTCAAGCTACAAGAAGAGATCAATAAGAAAAATGAAGAAATTAAGGAGAAGAATGCATAGACTATTTCATTAAAGGATAATGTAAACAATGTGGTGGCTCTAGTACCACAAATTATGGCATATAGAACTCCCCCAAGGGTATATGCATTGCATTTAAAGGAGTGTCATCTTTATTTTAAGTTGTCAAGGGTCATTTCTAGTCTAAACCCCATTGAAACCCCACAAGAATTTTTCCAAGCTTACCAATCCTCTCCTCTTGAAGTTAAGAATTTACTATGTGAATTGTATTTACATAACTATGTTGTTCCCAATGATCATGAATGGAATCCATTGTTGTACATTGGGGATATCCACTTGAGGGAATTAATGTCATGGATTCAAAATGAAATCAACTAGGGGCAACAATTCAAAATATACACAGAGAGAGAACTCCATACTTCCTTATCTCTAAGAGCTGAATCGAGCAATCTTGTAGATATCTACTACACATGGCACAAACCTCTTTATAATCCATAGTACAAAAAGAGGATCATGCCTTTTAGGGAGGAAGCATACCTAGAATATGAGCAGGTAGCTGCTACTACAAGAAATACAGTATTGGGATATATATCACAGAGATGGAATGATTTTTGAGATCAGTTAAAATAAGATAAACCCCATTCCCTGCAAAATTATTATGTAGCTTGCAAACAAAGCATCAAGTATATACATCTTGGGAGGATGAAGCAACACTATTGACTCTCGTTGATATTTTAGCCACCTTATTTTTTGTGGTCAGTACCATACTATAGAACCTATTAGTATAATGTAGATACAGAGAGGCCAAGGTGGGGCAGATTGGAAAGCAAGCAAGGGTTCTATTGGGATCCAAATTCAAAAATGACAGAAACTAATTAAGGGAAGACAACAATCGGTGATTTCAGGGCTTTGATAAGGCAAAGGAATTGAGTTCCCTCTGTTGGAGGACCAACAAACCATTAGGTTGGGGGGAGATGATGAGTCCAATTAATGACTCATCTTTTATAGGGTTTATCATATATTTGTTGTTGTTACTATGGGATTTTAGCACCTAGTTATTGATACTCTCTATGTTATTTCCCTAAACTTATGAATTTTGGGCATGAACTTATCCTTGTAACTTTTGATGATTAAGCTGTTATGTGATATATCTATATTAATCTTACATGTGATTGAATGAATGTTATTATAAGGTGATTATGGATATACAATTGTCTTGTGCACACTAATTTCATTATGCAGGTTCACATTAAGATGCAGATATAAATGAAGCTTGCAAGGTGGAAGAAGTTCATGCCATTTGGCTAGTTGCTAAAGAAGTAAAAAATATGGACATTAAAGAGGTTAATGGAGGGAAACTTCCAATGGAGGGAAACTCCTAGCTTGTGTGGAAGTTGTAAATTACTTTTAAATGACCATGTCTATTAGTTGAGTAGATCTAGGAGGTGTTGTTATGCTAGATCCTCGTTGAGGCAAGACTGGTTTGACTAAAATTTTGTGCATGCATAACTTCCTTCCTCTTTTTCGTGCTTTTAATAAATGGTGTCCTATTCTGATGGAGTCGACAACCTAGTTAGTTAGGGTTAGTTAGAAGCTTTCCTTCTATCAATAATGATTAGATGTTCCTCTTTTAGAGGTTAGATGTTCTGATATTGTACTTGCATTTTTTTAGTTTCAAGGAATACAATCATGTTGCTATTATGATGTAACAATGTTTTCAATGAATAAAATGATACTTTGATTTGTTGCACTTGAGTTAGCTTAGGGAAGACTCATTCAAGGGGGCCCACTTGGTGAGAATTCCATCCATTCAGTTTAGTAGTTACTTTTCTATTCAGTAATTAGTTACGGTCTTAGTAGCTATTTGTTCCTGCAACTATTGGAACTTTGTTCTGTGTCTATTCCTGCAGCCAAGGTAGACAAAGTAACTTCTTGTCTGTTTGCTGAGATTTCTACTTCTATCATTCATTTCATTTTAGTTTAGTTGTTGATTCATGCTTAGTACTTATGCTAATTCCTTTCAAGCATTTTACTTTCAATACTATTTCCTTTCTAGTTATAGGATAAGGATGGCTATAGTTGAATCCTAGTGCACAAACAATGTTGACCCATTTCAAGTTCATGTCCTTGGGTTGACAATGAAATGCACCTTCACGATGAGCAAGATAACTACTTAGTGCAAATATCTTATCTCTAATTTACAACTTTAAGGGCTTAGTTATTGAACCATTAGAGGAGGCCAACAACAACTATGAAGCTATGGGTTGGAACATATAATCTATTATAGGACTAGGGAGTGGATATGTTTATTTCTCCTTTGTTGACCTTGACCATGCCAAAACAACCTTACATTACACCTCATAGATTATTTGTAGGCTAATTTTTGTGGGGACGAAATGGTAAAAGGAAGTGAAGGAAGAGAGATGGTAAGGTACAGCAAAAATAAAAGATGAAATACAACAAGGTATGACATGATTTTTGTTGACATACAAGAAGAAGAGGATGAAGGAGAAATAGGTGAGAGATCTATGCAAATAGAATTTATTGATTTCAAAGAATTTGTTAATGAGTTTTATGTAGGTGTTGAAAATGATAAATTGGGATGGAAAGATATATCATGGTATAAAAGGTGAATTTCATGAAAGGAGGAAAGAGAAGAAAGATGAAGGAAGAGGTAAGAAGTTTCAAAGTAGGGTAGAAGAAGAAACAAGTGAATAAGGAAGAAGAATGGATTTAAGGGAAGCACATGATTTTCAAATGTTCATGAATTTTAGCTCATGAAACATTTTCACTTACTCTGAGTGTTTGATGCAGGAGCATCTAGGGGTGCTAGGCAATCTTGCATCCTCATAAAATGTATTTTATTTTCATGTTTAATTTTTGCATTTTTGGTGTAGGTTGGAGCTTCAAGAGAATCTTGTGGAGTGTTGAAGGATGAAATATTTATTTTAGAAAGACTTGGTCTTCATTCAAAATCAAAGGCAAACAAGGTGTTAATGTGGTTTTAAAATTATTATATTGCACAATTTCAATGTTTCAAGGGTTGAAGGGATCCATTGGCATATTATAAATTGAAAATTAATTATTTTTTCAATTTGTATTCCTAGAGAAGTTTTCATATGGCAAGTGACATTTGACGTTCCATCCTTTCAATTTGCATGCATAGAATGGAGGAAAAAACTACTGATATTTGTTAAAAACAATTGATAGCTTTTCAGTTTTCAATTTGAGGTGAATGAGCATGACTTAGTTCATGATTTTATCGATTTTTATGAGGCATATACAACAAGTCATGGAATATGGTGCAACTATCTTGTGTGCCATATTTGTAAGCATTTAATGATGCATTTTAAGCACATACAAAAGAATTTCAAAAGATAATTGGAGGGAAATGAATGAACAGATTGGGGTGCCTCTTTTGGTGCCTAAAAAAAGGTTTTCATCTCTATAAAATAAATCCTTTAATGGTTTCAAGAGGCATAAATCAACAACAAGAAGGTTGGAGAAATAACTTGTAGGTAGTTGTAGAGGATTGCCTAAGAAAAGTGTAGGAAATCAACTTGCAAGAGGAGAGGAATATGAGAAGAGGAAAAGGAATTGTAAGTTTGTTATGGATGTTCAAGGCAACCATGAGAGCTGTATAGTGATGGGAAAAATCATATTTCAAAATATGAGTGAATCCAAGAGGGTGTGAAGGAATGAGGATTTGAAGACTTGTAGTTAGGAGGTGTCTAAAAAGACTTTATAAAATTCAAAATTTTTATTTCTTGTTTGAATCCTTGCTTGATGTAATTTTTCTTGAAAAATTGTGTTGCATTAATATGCATATGAGAATTTTAATAAATCTATATTTTAGACTTCCTATGTTGATGTGGGTTGGATGATATATAAAGGCTACAAGATTGGGTAGTTTGATAAGACCTCCCAATCTTGTCTGCATCAGAGTTCTAGAGTTAGGATTACAAATATGAAGGAAAGATCCTTAGAAAATAAATTTTAAATGTTAGAGTTGATGAAAGATCAAGTAGGTTTGTTAGATTGTAAAAAGATGAACACACATTTTAGTTTTGGATGTGAGTAAGAATGAAGAAATTATAGAGATTAAAATAAATAAATGCGCTAAAGTAAATTGCAATAATGCAAACAAATATGAAGGGTTTGTGGTGAGAGATTTGACAATACAAAAAATCAAATACAAGTTTACATAATAATGTTGTAGACAATGTAGGAATGATGTTTAATATGAAAAATAATATTTCAAATAAGATGACAAACATTGAAATGAATGAGAGTAGAAGCCCATAGATTAGTTCATATGAAGGAGAAGATATAGAGGATGAAAACATGGAAGTCATTTTGAACATATAAGAGGAAGTTGAAGGATGAGCTTATTGAGAGGAACAAGATATTTCTTTAGAAGAAACAACAACAAATAAATAAAATGCGAGAGGAATGTATTGTCAACATATCATTAATGATTTTCGAGATAATGAATTAATAGCGTTTAAATGTATTCTAAGACATATTTTGAATTATTGTTTGTAGGGGCTCTTGGCCTTATGAATATTATATTATTTTCTAGAGACATATAAGATCTGAACCTTCAATCTTATATTAAAATAAAAAAATAGTTCATTTTTATTAAATTATATGTATTTTTCTTAAATTTTTATTCATACAAATAGACACCTTAAAAATCTCAACATCTTTTGCATAAATCCTTTTAAAGATAAGTAATGCTAATATTGTAAAATATAGCCTAAATTTAGGGCTCAGCATCCTTTACAAGAATTCAAATTAATTGTTGCTGAGTTGTAAGTATTCGGATTAATTGGCTCAGATCAAGAGAAGGATAGGTAAATAAGCGGGAAACAAATATATTTTCTCGAAATTCGTTCTCATCGTTCTCGATGATCTAGGGTTTTTAAGAAGTAATATTAAATAATGAATGATGTATGTGCCCTGCATCACAACACAGAGTCCCAATGCGGCTAGGGTTAGGGTTATAACGTGTGATCTTATGCTATAGCTGCCATTTCTTGCTCTGCACATGATCTTTTAGCTGAAATTTATTTAGTTTTTTCCGACAGCTTTCGACAATGGTGAAAATTTAAGGTAAAAAATACGATCTATCTTTAAAAAAAGAAATTTCAATGATGTATGTGCCCTGCATCACAACACAACATCCCAATGCGGCTAGGGTTAGGGTTATAACGTGTGAACTTATGCTATAGCTGCCTTTTCTTGCATTGCACATGATCTTTTAGCTGAAATTTATTTAGTTTTTTCCGACAGCTTTAGACAATGGTGAAAATTTCAGGTAAAAAATACGGTCTATGTTTTAAAAAAAGAAATTTCAATGTGTCTTTCTCTTATAATAGTGTATGCATAATTTCTTTGTAATAGTTTTGCTATTTATACTAAACATTGTGTGTTTGCTTTAGCAGATGCCGCAAACGGATTTCACAAAGTTCGATGGAAATTTGTTTTTATGCGCTGATGAGAATGGACGGAATTGGAAAGATTGCGTAAGCAAATTTTTAGAAACAAAATTTCTCAAAATATTTAAAGAACAGAGTGAAATTCTCCAAACATAACTTGGCGAAAGGGTATTAATGAAGAGTGCATTTTTTTTGAATGTTCATCAGGTTTGATCTCTTAATTCTTTTGCATTCTTGTATATGACAGTATGGATGTCCAATACATTTAATAAATTAACGATGTTTTAAAACTTCTTGGAGTTTATAATTTCAATTCACAACATATGTTAATCTGTATGTCTAAAAACTAGGGCATTTAGATTCACCACCATGCAATGGTAAAGGATGAAATTCAATATTTCTTCCCATGTTTTATAAATCTGCCTGTGCTCTTTTGCTTGGTCTTATCTTTGGGTAGTGCTTCTGTTTTGCTGAATTCTTATAGATCTCTGCAATGCTTCCCTATATTTTTTCAAATCCTGATTCTTTGACTTCATCTTGGACTTTAGGTAATTTCCGATATTACTTTGCAAACCCTCTAAACATTCTATATGTTCTAAGCGAGGCATTCGATTTATATATCCATTCAAAATTGTTTTGTTCATCATTGGTTTTTATCAACTAAAGTTCCAATTTTGATGGAGGTGATGATTATAAAGGGTAAATGGCGGTAGTTTTACTGCATTTCCTATTTCATTATTCTTGATCTCCATTAGACTTTTCTTGCCAAAAATGTATATAGTATTGAATAAATTCTATCCATTCCTTTTTATTATTGCACAAGTGTCCTAGTTTTGTTTGCTAATATTTTTTCGTTCATCTATAAGAGATCCTTTGCAATAAGTATATGCTTTATTTATTTTTTTTACTTCCTCCGTTCATTTCTTGAAATAATTCAAATCTATATTTTTCCACGTGTTTTTAAAATCGTTTGAATTATATGACTTATGATAAATGGCATTTACTTATGAGAGTGTTTTACAACATATATCGATTGTGTTTCCCCACCGTTTTGCATTCATTATTGAGTACTTAAATAATCTCTTTCTTAACTCATCTTAGGATATGGATAGTATATTGATAAAAAACACACACCCGATGTCCCTGTGGTTGCCCAACCCATGTTGGCAGAGTCCTGTGCATCTGTCAATAGACCAGACAATTTTGGAAATGATGTCTCCCATCTCGCTGCTATTATTAACATTGTCTATAAATTCAAAGACGTTTGGCAAACAATGTCTTCAGTAGAAGATGTGGACATTGAACAGCTTCAGGAGACGCCTCGTTCCGAAAGAGCTGCACTAAATTGGAGGGCCTTTGCACTTTCCTTAGGGAAATCTATTATGATTGCTAGTACCAAAATGAAAAGAGTTGCACTAAATTGGAGGGCCTTTGAACTTTCCTTAGGGAAATCTATTATGATTGCCAGTACCAAAATGATGGAACGTCCTCTTTGGTACATGCATATGAGATGTACCTGCAAAATATGTGATCGTTATTTTTAACATATTGCTATGTAACTTTTGTACAAATCACCATGTTTTTAGTCTTAGGTTAATGGAGAGGCCTATACTTTGATGCTATGTATCTTGCATATGCATATCCATGTACATAATATGTGTCCTCGTACCTATACTTTTGAGTTTTGACTATGTAACTGTGGTACACCTTATTATGTAATACATAAGAAAAATCTTTTAACATTACTTGTACTCTTCCAATTTATAACTGCAGATCCTCTTAATTTAATTCTATGATGTTGAAATCAGTCTATACTTTTCAATTGAATGCTATGCTGTGCATATCATTTCAGTTGAATGTTATGTTTTATCAATAGTTCCCAACATTCTCATTAATATGGATAATGTAGTGTGACACAACCCTTGTAATCTAAACTAATGGCAAACAATGTTTTTAGAACATTCTTCTATAGCGATATATTTAGGCATTGTTTTTTCCTTGCGAAAAAACCATCAGCAAAATTATTGTCATTTTATTAGCACCATTCTACGTGCCTGCCATTTGAGTACTGCAAAATCTGTTTCATATGCATGTGTAGTTTGTTTCTAAATGATTTATTGTTATACATGATCCTAAGATTTAATCACATGCCATCACTTTCCATTTCACCTGATTTTTTAATGTAAACAACCAAAAATCAATGTTTATACCATAGATGAAAAATTGCCAATAACTTTCGCCAAAATGAGTATTCATGTCAATAATTTGGTGATAAATCGCTTTCACAGTACTAGCATTGTGCGTATTTTAATGAAAATAGCACAATAATTTTTTTTTATCAAAAAGCGATGCAAAAAAATCGATATTTTTTACTTGGAAGCGAGAAAAACCTAAAAGCGGCATTTTATGTTTAACCTTGAATTTTATTCTTCTTCAAAACAAAAGTATTTGCATTCCACATTGGATTCGTGACCACAAGTGAGGAAAAACAAGCGACATGAGGAAAAATCGCCTGCCGCAGAGGGAAAGTCGTTGGCCGGCTGACAAGCGTGATGGCGAGAGGAGAAAATTATCGGCTGACCACCGGAGAAATTTCAAGGGAGGTATTTCTTTGGTGTTTGTTACATCTCTTAACAAATTCGTTGGATCTTCATTTAGAAGAAAACCAACTGGCGAGGAATCCAGAGCTTCCCAATATGCAATAAATTATTTTAAAGGATTCATTTGTTTTTTAATGAGTATGGATTTTTTAGAAAAATTTCACGGACGAAATTTTTAATACATTTTTTATTTTCATAGATCTTAATACAAATTTATAATAAATTTTAAACAAATAAATTTATAATAATTTTAGTTTTTTTGTTTTAAATTTACAATAATTTTTAATATTTTATTATTATATTGTATAAATTTTAATAATATGTTTAAATTTTAGTTTATTTATTTATTTATAATAAATTTATAATAAATTTTAGTTCATTTTTTTTTAATAATTTCATAATAATTTTTAATATTTTATAATATATAGTGTATAAATTTATAATAAATTTTAATTCATTTATTTTTCTGTTATAAATTTATAATAATTATTAATATGTTATATTGTATAAATTTTAAGAATATGTTTAAATTTTAATAAATATTTTTCAAATTATTTATTAAATTTAAAACAATATTATTAAAATTAAAAATTACGTATAAAATTTTTAAACATATGATATCATTGTCTTTTTCAAAAGAAAAAACATTATTATTTAATTTAAAATTACGTCTAAAATTTTAATAATGTTTTTAAATTTAAAACATTAAAAATTAAATTTACATCTAATATTTTATTTTTTTATCATAACAATTAAACATTATATTTTTAAATTATTTGAAAATAACTTAAACTTATATAGACTTAAGTTAAAATTTTGATAATGCTCAAGCCTATACAGAAATTTGAATATGAATTTGATAATCATTCATGTTTATAGTTTTTCTTCAAAATCAACTGCTGCATGCAGATTTATTTAACTTCACTTTTTATCTCTTAATGTTTATCTTGTCTCTCTTTTGCTAGGTATCTTGCTAAAAGAATATGGCTTCTACAAGTAAAAAGAGTGGTGGAAAACCAAGAGATCCTTGCTGGAAACATGGAACACCGGGTGCAATACGAGGAGAGGTTATGTGCAACCATTGCTTCGAGACTTATTCTGGTGGCATAAACCGGTTGAAATACCACCTTGCACGAATCCCTTGTCGAGATGTTGAACCATGTACAAAGGTACCTGAAGAGGCTGAGATGGAGGCCAAAGCACTCCTTGCAGCATATGACCAAAGGAAGGAAAGTAAAAAGAGAGCAGCAGAGGCAATGGCAGCCCCATATGCAGATTTCAGTTCTACAGGGTCACAAAGGGCTACGGGAAGCTCTTCTCTTGGGCCACGGATACGAGGATTAGGATCTGGAACTGTGGGCAACATCGGTTCTAATTTTTTTGTTCCGCGTAATACTCCTGGTGCACAACCTTCATTGGAAGGTACTTCTTGGAATAGAGAGTTGCAAAATGAGGCGAAGTTGGCATGTGCTAAATTTTGGTACTACAACGATATTCCATTCAATGTTGCTTCTAGTCCTTATTGGGAAGAGTTGGTCACTGCATTGACTGTGGCAGGTAAGGGGTTCAAGGCCCCAAGTCGTTATGAGTTGAGTGGGCCATTATTGCAGAATGAGGTCCAAAACACACACAAACTAGTGGAGGAACAGAGGAGAAATTGGGAAAAGAATGGCTGCACCATTATATCTGATGGGTGGACAGATGGCAGAAATAGGACACTCATCAACTTTCTAGTGGCTTCAGGGGGACAATTGGTATTTCTAAAATCAGTTGATGCCTCCAATGAAACAAAAAATGCAAAGACCTTGTGCAATATGTTGGATGAGGTGGTGATGGAAGTGGGAGTTCAAAATGTAATTCAAATTGTGACCGACAATGCAGCTGCATATGTGGCAGCCGGTAAACTTCTAATGGCGAGGCATCCCACATTATCTTGGAGCCCTTGTGCTGCCCATTGTCTTGACTTGCTCCTTGAGGACATAGGGAAAATAAGTTGGGTGAAGAATGTGGTTGAAGATGGAAGGAATATCACAAAGTACATCTACAATCACACATGGGTCCTAAGTCTCATGAGAGAGCACACTGATGGTAAGGATCTCGTGCGATCAGGAGTCACACGCTTTGCCACCAATTTCCTCACCTTGCAGAGCATTTTAGCTACATTGCCCAACCTCAAGCGCATGTTTGTGAGTGAAAAATGGGTTGAGAGTCCTTATTCCAAGAAGCCTGAAGCAGATAAGGTCAAGAAGACCATTTTTGATGATAGATTTGCCAAACAAATGGAGGAGATCATCAAAGTAAGTTTTCAAACATTTATTGATGATTTATTTTTTTGCTTTCTAATATTACAGCTTGCTGATTTTGTTAATTTTTTTATATTTTAGGTGTCAGAACCGTTGGTTAGAGTTCTACGATTGGTGGATGGGGATAAATGCCCCATGGGGTATCTATATGAGGCCATGGATAAGGCCAAAGAGGCAATTCAACATTTATATGGGTCAAACAAGACCAAATATGAACCCATATGGCGCATAATAGATCGGAGGTGGAACCGACAACTCCACCAACATATTCATGCTGCTGCCTACTTTTTGAACCCCAAGTTTTATTTCTCTCCTACTTTTAGAGCAGATGCAGAGGTTCAAGTTGGCCTCAATACATGTATTGAGAGATTGGTTAGTGAAGATGACCTTCGAGATCTCATACTTGATGAGATACAGAGCTATAAGAGGGCTGAAGGGCCTTTGTTTTCTTCCAAGGATTGCATTCGTAGGAGAGGCACTCTACAGCCAGGTAACAAATTCATGTGTTTAATATTATTTTACTATTTATGACATTATGTTAATGTTTAAGTTTATTAAATCCTTACTAAGTTATAAATGGCAATTGTTATCCTTGCAGATTTGTGGTGGCAAGATTATGGTGCCACAACGCCTAATCTTCAAAAGGTTGCCATTCGTATTTTATCTCAGCCTTGTAGTGCATCTAGTTGTGAGCGCAATTGGAGTGTCTTTGAGGTCATTCACACAAAGAAGCGCAATCGCTTGACTCAAAAGCGTTTGAATGACCTTGTCTACGTGCGCTACAACCTTCGGTTGCATGAGAAGAAGGTACAAGGGTTGAGTTCACATGAAGCACTTGACCTTGATGACATTGATCCATACTCAGATTGGATTGCTGAGCCTGATGAGGTCAATGTGGAACCATGGATAAGTGATGATGAGTTCGCTGAGATGGAGAGGGAGGCAGATACAGCTGAATGGGAAGCAGACGTGGCAGCATATGAGGAGGAAGAAGGTGTGCTTGGTCAGCCAATAGAGGTTGTTTCTTCACACACACAGCTTGATCCTATCCCTATGGATGAGGCACCTATTGGGGCACCTGTTGGGGCACCTGTTGAGGCTTCTAATGAGGACACTGCACCCATACTATCTATTTCAGTACCATCCACACAGCAGCGACAAAAACTTTTGAGTTTCAGTCGTAGAAGAAAGTTAGGATAGATAATTTTTATTGATACTAAAACTTGAAGTTGATATGTATTGAGAAGTCGAACTTGTTTTTTGGTCTATGTCACTATGATACATTGATGATTGATATGTATTAAGGTTTTAAACTCTGATTTTGATATATGATGAAATCAGTAAATACATTGATGATTGATATGTATTAAACTCTAATTTTGATTTACATCTGATAAAATCAGTAATATGTTCTAAAAATTCAGTTTATATGTGTGGTTTTTAAGAATATTTTAAAAAATTGTGTATTTTCAAATGTTCGATAAATTTGCCGAGTTATTGCCGAGTTTTTCCCCGAGTTTTTGCGGAGTCAGAGTTTTAAAATTTTTGGAATTAGCGAGGAGTTATTCTTGAGTCAGAGTTTTTCAACTATGGTTTATACTATAGCATCATTTCACCAGCATGAAACTACTATCTCCTCCAATGAAAATGTGTATTACAGCCATTTTAACTTATTCCAGCCACTTTAACTTGCACAAAAACAGTGAAAATGTCTTCCTAACATAACTAAGTAAAACAGACACAGTTCATCTTTTCAAATCCAAAAAATTGTATATTCATGGACGTAAATTCATTTTCTGAAAATTAAATAACTTTACATATTTTGATAAGCCAGTCAGCCAATCCTTTAAGGACAAATTGAAAAAAAAAGGCCAAAAACTTTTACCATTTGACCTTCCACAACTCTTCGGCACACCGAAGAGATGTGGAAGGATTTAGCTTAAACAAAATTGCAATTTATTTATAAACAAAACAGTTTCTAAAAGCTTATTGCTATTATAATCTAAATTCCGTTTCTTGAAATTTGAGTTGTTAGCTTAAAATTCTAATATTGTATAAATTGATATTGGTTAATTTCTTAAAGTCCTTAATTAATTTCTTCTAAAGACTTGACACTGTTCCTCAAACTCTAATTATCGCTTATTGTGAAGGCTGGTCGTTGTTTGCCATACCAAATGATTTTGCCAGCCAAACAAAGCAGATTTAAGATAGGTCCCCAATTTAGTTTCCCTGCTCACATCATGGGAAAATATTGTTTATATATGTAATATCCAATAATAAAATTTGTAGATTATTATTAAGAAGTCCACCTTTAAGTGTGTCTCGCTTAAAACAAATAACAACTACAAAAACATGTTATCCCTCTCAATTACATCATTCGAAGATCTAAGATGAAAGGAGAGAAAGTTCCAAATGTTTTCTACAATTAATTAAATAGTTTCCAAAAAAATGAACTTTGATCAAAGATAATTAAAATTAAAATCTTATGAGCTTTGATCAAAGATAAATAAATTATATTTGTTAAAGATAAAACATGTTGCCTGATGAAACCTTAGAGGGCTAAAAATGTGCAAACACATGTTCAAGATGATGAACTGTGGAGTGGTCAACAGTTAAGAAATGCATGCAGAGGAATTTCTATATCTCTCTAATACCAAGAGTTAAGATATTCCAATAGTTATTAGTCGATAGGCTTTTATTGTGGACTTGCCAGTCCACAGGCCAACGGCAAACCTGTCTCACATGCCTGCAAACCATTTGACACACCTGCAAACAATTGTGTGAAACCATTTGACGGTCTGGGAAACCATTTTTAGCCGACACCTGCAACCCTACTGTTTAATGAATGCTGGAGCGCTATGATCGTGGGCTATGAAGATGAGCATTTTGTGTAATTTGTTAGGGGTGAACAGGGATATGATTAACGCCAGTGCTTCATTAATGGCTCTAGAAATCTATACCTCTTCCAGCTGTCGATTCCTGTGGCAATCTGCTCTGCTGGGACCTGTCATTACACTACATGCACGTCTGTGGAGAAGTGAGAGATGCAGCTTACCCTGGCCTCTGCTGCTCTAGCTTTTGTGCGCTACAAGTACACAATGTCGTTTCCTTCTGTGAGGTAACGGTGTGGTTATGGTTTCAGTGAGTAGATATAATGGCCAGTAGGAGTCAAGGCGAGGCACCCTCTAAGCGGTTGATGCAAACACAGATGGTAGGGAGCCTGGATGTCAATGTTAGTGGTATAGGTGTTGGAGAGAAGTAGAGG